>PVKZ01000217.1:1035228-1077728 GCA_004027375.1 Macroglossus sobrinus
AAAAAAAAAAAAAAAAAAAAAAAAAAAAAAAAAAAAAAAAAAAAAAAAAAAAAAAAAAAAAAAAAAAAAAAAAAAAAAAAAAAAAAAAAAAAAAAAAAAAAAAAAAAAAAAAAAAAAAAAAAAAAAAAAAAAAAAAAAAAAAAAAAAAAAAAAAAAAAAAAAAAAAAAAACCCTCAACCCAGAGTACTAAATCTAATAAAAAGAATTTTTCAAAAATAAAGGAGAATGAAGAATTTTAAGACAAACATAAACTGAAAGAATTTATCAATAGCACACCTGAACTATAAGAAATATTAAAGGATGTTTTTCAGGCATAGGACAAGTAATTGAATATCTATGAGGGGAAAAAAAAGTGAATCTTGATTTTAGTCATATAGAAAAATAGTTCAGGTAGATTTTAGAAATAATTTAGAAATCTAAGCAATAAAACTTCCAGAAGATCATACAGAAGAATATCCCAATGACCTCATGGAATGAATAATTTTTGTTTGATAAATTAGACTACATTAAAATTAGAAACTTTTGTTTATTAAAGTACATTAAGTGAATTAAAAGGGAGGCCAAGAATGGAAGAAGTAGGCCACAGACACATAACTGAGAAAGTATTTATATTCTTGATATATGTAGAAACTCCTTCAAGTCAATAAAAGACAGGCCAGTAGAAAAATGAAAAACAGATTTAAGCAGGTATTTTACAAAAGAAGATATCCAAATGACCAAAAGTATTTAAAAAGATGTTAAGTCATTAGTAATCAGTAAAATGCAATTGAAAAGCAAATGAGATACCATAAAAATAACAATACCAGGCATTTATAAGGATGTATAGCAATGGGAATTCTCATAAACTGTTGGTAAGATTGTGAAAGAACAACTACTTTGGAAAATGTCATTTTTAATGAAATTAATAAATACCTACTCCATAACCCAACAAAATAAGGTATGTCTAAGAGAAATGAGTACACATATCCATATAAGGACTTATATGAGAATGTACATTATATTATGGATTTAGTAATAATAGCCCAAGATAGAAAATGACCAAAATGTTTATCAATAGTAGAATGGTTGAATAATTCATGGTAAAATTATGTAATGCAGTACTATACAGTAATGAAATAAATGAAATATGGCTATGAACAATAGCATAGATGAGTCTCACAATCAAAATTTTAGTTGAAAAAGCCAGACAAGGAAGAATTTTGAGAACAAAAAGGGGCCATGTACTAAATCTATCAAGCTCATGGGAGACTCACATAGCAGGCGTTACAAACTTTCTGACCAAAAGTAACCATACAGGATGGTTCAAACATGAAAATTTCTAACTGGACAGGCCATGGCAGGTAGTAATGTCCCAGGCCTATAACTTCCTTAGGAAAGGCTGATTTTTATCTTAAGTGAGCCCTGTTCACTGTTCTTATGCATCTAAGATAAAATATCTTTAAAATGTCAAAGTAATTTTCTTTTCCAGACCCCTCAAAGACATAACTGCAGGTACCAGAGCACAAGACAAGACCACAGAACCTCTTATTGTCATCCTGTCACCTTTGCACCATCTTCATACAATGTAAGTGTTAAGCATTAACTACACTGTACCCACCAATGTAAAAGAAGTATGTGTTTCTCCATTTTGCTTTTATCCAATCTGAGGTACGTCCCCGCTTTGCTTTCTCCACTTCTTTAATCTACCACCAATGGATTTTATGTAACCCTCTTTAAGTCTTCTCCTTTGATTCTAATGTATAAAATAAGCTGCAATACTGCCATTCTTTGGAGCGTTTTCTCCATCTACTAAAATCTTGCTTCTAGGCACATCCTCAAAAATTTGAATCAAATAAACTCTTAGAAAACTATTATGTGGGTTTGGATGTTCTTTCATCAGCGATATCTACCATATGATTCCATGTATAAGAAGTTCAATATCAGGCAAAATTAATCTCTGATTTTAAATCCAGCTAGAATTAACCTTTATGGAGCAGAGAAGAATAGTGACTGGGAGAGGGAATGAGAGGTGCTGTTAATTTCTTGATTTGTGTGGTAATGATCACTTTGTTCACATTGTGATAAATCCTTGAACTGTACACTTATGGTTTGTGAACTTGCCTGAATGTATGTTAAAATTCAATAACATATTTATTTAAAAATAATAAAAACTAAATACAGGAGGTAAGGCATATTGAGTTCTAAACTTGAGCAAAATAATGACCATGAAATTTGCAACTATTTATTGACAGTTGGATCTGAATTATTTTTTTCTGAAAATCAATATTCTGCATGGAGTAAATGACTGTGAAATGGGTTAAGTTCACAGCCAATAAATAGCCTTGTGGAGCCCAAAATGTGAGTTCAGGTTACATTAGCCTTTGAGTGACCAGTGCCCATCAGGCAGCTTCCCTTTGCCCTTTTCTAGCATTCCCCCGCTGTTTACTTTATGCTCTCTTCCTGCTAAGAGGTCTCTGTTCTTAACAAGAAATAAAAGGACAGCTTTAGCCTACACAAAGGAATGCCTTAAGTAATCCCTTTGTGGTGAGTCATCTAATTTTTTATTAATTCTTGTCCTTTTGATTTCAAGAGAAGGCAGAAAACACTGCCTAGGATCCCACTACAGATGAATACTATTAGCTGTTTACTTAACAATAATTGAAAATATTGGTTTTTCTAAAGTATATGATAATTATAATTATAGCTATGCTCATTTGTACAGCATCTTATGAAATGTTTTTACATGCATTATCTCATTTAACTTTCACAAAATTTGTGTCAAGAAAGTGGTGCAAGCATTGTTATCTCCATTTTTTTTTCAGCAAGAAACTGAGGTTCAGATATATCTTGCAAAATAAACACTGTATTTGAAATAAGTAGAGGAAAAAGAAGCTTTAATATTGCTGTTTGAGTTTGAGTTTCTCAGATGGAGATTCTGAGCCAAAGGCATAAGTGCAGATAGTTTATTTGGGAAAAGAAACACCAGATGGGGAGTGGAAAAGTGAGACAGAGAAATGAAAGCAATCATTGTGTTATTAATTCATCTACCATTTGTGAAATTTAATCTTTCTCTGGGAACCAGGATAGTATATACACCTTAGAATCATCCCATCCAAAGGGCAAAAGAGCTAAGAGCTGGAGTATTTATCCACCAACACTGGAGGCTCTAACTTCTTATCACTCTGGCCTGCTCAGTAGGTGGGCAAAATGAGTTTTGGAGACCATAGAAGTCCTATGGCAAAGAGATGTGAGTGCTGGTAGGTGGAAAGTAGGTCTGAGAGTACTAGTATGTGTGAAATTGATGGATTTGTTTCACTTGGTAAATAAGCGTGCTTTCTCGTCATTTGTGGCTGCCTTCTTCGCACCCATTCCCTATCTCTATTCCTGGTGAGTTCCCTATTACCTGTGGAGAGCCAGGGATGAATTATGTGATTTAAACTGGTCCAGTCAGAGTTATCTGCTAACTTTTTCCAGACTCCTGGGAGAAATTTCCAACTTTATCCTGATGGGATGTGGAAAAAGAAGCCTCTTGGCTCAACAGCTGCTGGAAGTCACATTGATGTGAAGAGAGCTAACTCAGAGATACAGTCCTTGATGTGAAAGGCAGGGTGAGAACATGGAAATAAATTCCTTGATGATATTATGAGTCCCTGGCTTGAGGCTTACCTGAATCAAGCTGAAAAGCAGGACTTTATAGTTAAGTAAAATAATTACCTTTAGCAGTTAGGCAAGTTTGACTTTTTTACTGTTTTACTTACAACAAAAGTATTCTAACTGATGTGAAATATGTCATCTAACCTAAAACACTATGCATTGTAAGAATCATCATTATTTTATATAATACTGAGGGAAAAAATGCTTCCAATTAAGAATCATTGCTTTATATCCATTAGGTTTTTAAAAATTTTATACCTTTTAAAATATTTCTCTTAGATATTTTTAGATGTGGGTTTTTTTTTATTATTATGTAAGTTTGGGAAACATTCATTTTAAAAGGCATATGAGTGAGATAAGCTAGTTAAGATCATCCTAATATGTGTTCCCATTCAGAGTTCAACTCTTCTAAACTCATCCAAAACATCATCATCATTATTAAGCATATGTTTCTACCAAATATTCTCCTTGGGAACATAGCTTTTCTTCTTCCCAACAGTTGTCTCTAATTTTCCTCTCTAATCCCTACACACACATTTTGCAAGTTTTGATGCTTACTTTTTCTTGTGTGTGATAAAAAATACTTTAGCATATCTATTAGTAACAAAACCTCACATATTATATACCATGGATTTCTTCCCTTCAAGAGTCTCATTAAGCATTTGGTTGTGGCTTTGCAAAGAATGAAGAATGAGTTTATTCTTCCAATGGAAATATTTGCTTTGCAAATAGCAAATCTATGCTCTACAGCTTTCTTCTCTTGCCTTTCTAAGTAGGTACACAATAACTTTTCACCTTTAAGTCATAGTAAAATTAAAAAAAAACAATAATAAGTTGTGGTACATATAGTATATTTTAATAATGTCCATTATTAAAATTGATGTCATAACAAATTACCAGCTATGATAAAGTTTTGCTCATACACACAGGCAATGATACTAAGTTATGATGTTGCCTAGCTGAAAGCCATTTTAAGATGCCATAGATTGTACTCCACATGACAATTTCAGAGATATTTAGAGTAAACACATGAAAAGATATGCATTTTAAAAGAGATTAAATCTGTTATGACATATCTATGATAATCAACTACTCCTGACTAGTGTAGTTTCCTTTCAGTAGGCTCTATGCCTTATTTCAATAAGAATGCTTATTTCCTTCCATTTCATTACTATAGTTAAAATTCTTTTAAGTTTTTTGACTGTTTATATATTTTTGGTATATTTTTAACTCATTGAATGTGAGCATTTGACAGTTCTTGAACTATTTCCAATACTTAAAATATTTTTAATTTGAATAAGATTGGAATAAAAGGAGATGAATATTTGATTTTGGATTATGAAGATTTAGTACTATAACAAGGTCAATCTTCAGTAAATTAATTTATAATTCAATGAAATCCAAACATATTTTTTTAGAGATCTCAACCAGCTAATTATTCAATACTTCTGGAAGGGACAATGTGCAAAAATAGCCATTTTTTTTAAGCAAGAACAAAATTTTTTCCAAAAGATAACTGTTCTGTAAGAATACATTAAGATAACAGTATAGGTTGGCACTGGTTTTGACAAATAAAATCAGCGAACAGAATTGAGGATGTAAATTCACAAATTTATGTAGGAATATCATATAGATTAAAAGTGGCATTACAAACTGGTTGAGGGGAGAATAAGTTTTCTAAACAATACTGAAGCAAATAAATAGCAATTTGGGGACTTACACGATCCAAAATTTAAGAACTATAAACAAAACAACATACAAATAATCTTATATTACTATTTTAAAAAATAAACATAATTTTTATTGTAATTAAATGGGCAATTTTATTTTTAAAAGATGTGAAACCTAGAATAATTTAAGAAAAAAAATCAAAATGTTCTACATTATTTTTTAAATAAGTAACATAAAAGACTACAAAGTTTGAGGTTAAGGGATATATTAAAATAAAATAGAGGCAATATACATAATAATGGAACAACTAATATTCCAACTATATCTAAACTATATAGTCTGCAATGTAATAAAAAAAGCAATTCAATTTTACATAATGAGATTTTGCAATTAAAAATTTATAAAAATAAAACAAATTATGATACTCTCATAATCAAGACTAAAAGATATATTTGTCTTGGGAAGATTATAATTTTATATACATATCTGTGTGTGTATATATATGTGTATATATATATTAAATGCAGATAACAAAATAAAAAAATTTGTCTCTACTAGTGAACATTTTACATATATTTATGAAATACATGAATGATAGCAGTGATTATATCTGAGAAGTAAAAATACAAGTGATTTTATTTTCTCTTTTTTTATGAACAGTATTTTCTAAATTTCTAACAACAACAGACAAATACATCAACTACCAAAAATAAAGATTCATAAACATATCATGGATGTTATTTTTTGCTTTCAACTTTTTTTTTGTTTCCAGATTAATTTTACGAACATATTTATTTGTCAGGATAAGCTAGGTTATGCTGCAACACAAACAAGCCCCAAATTTTCATATTGAAGTACACACCTGATTTATATTTTTAGCTTCATGGCTATCAACTAGTTACATGGTCCTGCATAACTATAAGAGAACTTGGAAATGTGGGAGAGACCATCTTTATTCCATGATCACTCAGTGTCTCCACCACCATTTACCCTTCTGATCAATAACTATCCCTTTGTTAATTTTTTTTTACTCATAGAACACACACAAATCTTCCCAAAGGAGACAACTCAGTGCCACAGTCACTTCATTCAGCTCAAAGATCAAATGTTACTCTAATTTATTCCACATACTTGATTGTGATTCCTCTTGGTTCATACATTTATCAAACACAAAGCATGCTTTCTGCTGCTCCTTCACCTGATATACAGTGGTGGAACCAGGAGCAAGATAACGTCACTAGAATCTCCTACCAAGAAGGGAGAGAATGGGAGACACATAGCCTGCATTGGTTAATAGTGATTCTGAAATCCTGCCAGATTCCTCAACCTAGATGCTCCTTTTATTAGGCCCTGATTCAACTCTCAGAAAAAAATTTCCTTCATCATCATTTTTCAGAGCTTTCCTTTTTCAATATGAAAGTTTGGGGGCCTAAGAAGTATGATGTTTTGAATAATAACAGATACTTTTGGATCAATCTCTTGATTTCTTAAAAGTAAAACTCAAAAAACATTCAATTCACTTACCCTAATTTGCTCAGAATCACATCAAAGTGTCATAACCATGGCTCTCAAGACTTCTACATTTCTTTATCTTTCCCCTAGCTCGCACCTCCTTGCTTGACTTAATGGTGAGTACCTTAAGGATATCAGAATAGGTATGAAGGTCATACCCTAAAGGTGACCTTTGTACTGAATCACTTTAACCAATTGCCCATTTTATATTTACTGAAGGAGCTTTCTTAAATACTATCTCTTATGGCTTGGTGTCTAGAATCAGTCACTTTCTAATCCTACAAGGCCTTGAACTTCTGAACTCTTTCTTCTTTTTCATTTCTAATATTTTTCAAAATCTCAATTCTTTCTTGGAATAACTTCCCAAATGTCACCAATAACACTACTTCATACTACTAAGGTTTACCAAGTATTTTGATATAGGAAAACATAAATCATCATCTTTCTGGCCTCTATATTTTTTTTCACTTCCTATTGCCTAACTATTAAGCTAATGCCACATAATTTAGAGTTTTGTTTTCCTTTTTTTGTTTTTTATGGCAGCCCTTCCTCACTTCTAGTACAAATATTTGTATTGTTTAGTAACCTTAGTTGAAGCTGAACTGAGAAACAAATCTTGAAACCTCAGTGCTTTAACATAACAAAGATTCATTTTCTACAAGTGTATATTCTGTTGCTTATTTGCTCACTCCCTTGGTTTGTAGATGCCCATGCAGAACACCTTCTGGTTTCAACCTTATAATGAGGCTTCCATTTTACTGCAGAAGGGGAAGAAAGATCCGCAGAGTCACACCATTAGCCAAAATTTATTATATGATCATGTCAACTGAAAGGGAGCTGGGAATTGTAAGGAAGCATGTGGGTATTGATAAGTATCAAATGTTTCTGTCACTACCTATCTATCATACATATTAAATATGATTATTGAAAAATATTGAAAAATGTAAATCTACCATATAGATTTTTACTGTCCCTCTTAGAAAAAAAAAAGTTATTTTTCAGAAGTCACAGAAAGGGCTCAAAGAATATATTCCAAACTGATAAAAGTAATGCAATACCTTATATTCAGAGAAATATATGTATGTTTCCTTTGTATGTCAAAAACATTAAGTATAATTTACAATGTATATAACATATATTTAAATATGTTTACCTTATAAAACTTTACCATCATTGATATTATAAACATTTATATATGCAGATACTACCAAGATTAATATTTAAAATTATGAAATAATTTTAATTCTAATTTCTTACAAAATACTTGAAATTAAAATAGAAAACTATAAAAATGACAAATATAATTTTGCTTTTCAGTAATGACTACTGTTAGCATTTTCATTTATTTTTTTTAAGTTTTAACATTCATGGTTAACATTATAGACATATTCTAATATTGTTTGATATACTTTTATTTTGCTAAATATTTAATACAGTAAATTTTTATACTAGTCAAAATCATTTGTAAATATCATTTAATAGCTATTCATTTAACCACATAGAGCACCATAATTTATATAATTATATTGTGCTCATTGGACATTCAGGTTTCATTCCAATTTTCTAAATTACAAGTTATAGCAAATGAGTATCTTTGCACATATATATTTGGACTTTTGTGTTTTTCATTAGTATAGATTCTACAGAGTACAATTACTTAATCAAAGGGCATACATAGTCAAAAGCTAACGAATATTGGCAAATTTATTTCCAAAAATGTACTAATTTGTACTCCAATTAATGATATTAGAATATGTTCATCTTATCAAACTTTATTAGCACTGATATATATATTTACACATGCATATATATACACATACATATGTATGTTACATATCTTTGCTATAGAAAGAAGTAAAATTACTATCTTGTTATTTTACTATATACATGTTGCTTCTTGAAGTAATTGTTTTTATTTAATTTAAAAATAATTTGCATAAAATAAAATGAATAACTTTTGTAGTTACAGTTTGATAAGTTTTGACAAATTTGTACAAGAGTAACCACCACCCCAAATCAAGATAAAGAATATTTTGATCATTCCAGAAAGTTTTCCCGTGCCCATTTCAAGCCAATCCTCCCCCATACACAGACATCATTCTAATTTCATAGCTTTTTAAAATCAACTTTATAAAATGATATTTAAATGTACAGGTCAATGAGATTTAACACATGTATATGATGTATAACTAATATGTCAGTAAAAATATGGAATTGTCTATTACCTCAGAAACTTCTTTTTTGCAGTCAATCCAATCTAACTCCGGTTTTAGAAACAATTGATCTGATTTCTGTCACTATAGATTAATTTGCCTATAATAAAATTTCTTAAAATTAGAATAATATACTATGTACTCTTTTATTTCTGGCTTCTTTCACTCTGTGCAACAATTTGAAATTGATCCATGTTGTCACATGTAGTAACAGTTCATTCTTCTTTATTACTGAGTAGTATCAGATTGTATGAATATACTTTCTATCTATTCATCTGCTAGTGAACTTTGGGTTGCTTCTAGTTTAGGGTTATTATATTTACAGTTGCTATGAACATTCCTGTGCAAAATTTTGCATAGACACATCTTTTATTTCCATTGGATAAATACTTGGGGATAGAACTGATGTATTATTTAGTAAGTACATGATTACCTTGAACTTTAATCCTGATTTCCAAAGTGCTTAAACATTTTGACTTGCGTATAAGAGACTTTCCTTGCTGACATGTGATATTGTCATTTTTTTTAAAGGTATTCTGGTAGGTGTTGAAGTGGTATCTTATAATTTAAAATTTGTGTGTCCCTGATCAAAATTTGCCCATGTTTTTTCAACTGAGTTGTTTATCTTCTTATTGAGTCATAAGAGTTTTTTGTTTGCTGGAGACTTCTTTCTATTAAATATATATACTGTGATTTTTTTCCTTAATCAGTGACTTTCCTTATTCTTTTCATAATAATGTCTTTTAAAGAGTAGTTATTTTTTCATTTTGAAAAAGTTAAATTTAAAATATTTTTATATTATTGGTGTTCTTTGTAACCTAGCTAAAAAATTTCTTTTTACTCTAAGTTCAACAAAGATTTTCTCTGTTGTCTTCTAAATATTTTGTATATTTGGCTTTCATGTTTAGATCTAAATTGAATTTTGTATTAATTTTTGTGTATGGCATGAGAAAAGAGTCAAATCTTTTTTAATCCCCAACTGGATATCCAGTTGTTTCAACATTATTAGTTAAAGAGACTTTACTTTTCCTTGAAATACTTTAGTATCTTTATTGAAATTCAGTTAAGTATATAAATGAATCTATTTCTGAAGTTCCTATTTTGTTTTGTTTTGTTTTGTTTTGTTTTGGTATGTATCTGTCCTTGCATCGTTACTATGTAGAATTGATTCAGTAATCTCTCTGGATGGGTCCTGGGTGATGATCTATATCCATATAATAGCTTCCATTTCAAAGCCCTTGAATAGTCTTTCGAGATTTAAAAGTCTTTGAACAATAAACATAAAGGAACTCTCCAAGATAGAGAGGATTACATTTTGAAGAAAAATTTACTTAGGGTTTTCAAAATTTATTTAGGGTACTCACTGTGTGGTCTTTTATATCATCTAGTGATAAGCTACTGTTTCACTTTTATTAAAGGCCTGTATTTAAAAACTGGAAAGAATCTCAAATACATGTCATCCAGCATTTCTCAAAGTGGGATTTGCATAACTAAGACAGAATTTCTTTCCCAATAATTAGGTTTCTTCTAATATATATACACACACACACAAACACACACACACACACACACACACATATATACACAATTTTATTACCACTTGTAGTAATAAAATTTCTTCTAAAACATAAATAATTTAAATAACTTTAAAAAATAAATAATAACTTAATTATTATTGAGATGAGAAAACTTTCTTCGAATATACATTCTTATAATAGAGAATTATTAAAGTAAAATGTCATTTTTTGTTCAACCTAAAATCATTCCACAAATAGCTCATATCATACTCTGAATATTAGAGACCTACAAAACTGCTATAGATCCTTTAGGGAGATTTCCACAGAAAAGTGAGTGATGATGAATCTACTCAGTAAGTTTCAAAAATTTTAGGTGACAAAGATTCTTAGTATTTATAGTACACTTTAAGTGTCTTAAGTTTTCCAGATTAGAATTTGAGTCTTTTGATTTTAAGTATGTTGGTTTTTCACTTATACCACCATGTTCTGGTGCATGTTTTTCTCTGTTGACCCTCTGAAATGCATTCACATTGTTATTTGGATCATTTTTTATGAAAATGAAAGTATTATCCACATTAATAGAATAATGTGGAAACAGTCCAAATGGCAAGTCATGCTGTGCCTTTGGGTCTTGTGAAATCATAATCAAAGAAAGCCACCCCAATTTTGATTTGCTTAAATTATGTCTCAGGAAGCAATAAATCAAACTTAAATTTTTGTAAATGTAAAAATTAAAAATTTAATTTAATTATTAACTTTTGACTATCTGGTTTATAATAGAATTTTAATTTTTTTCTGAATGTAATCAAGAGTATTAAGTAGTTTATCCTCTGAATATAATAATATACTGTACATTATTTTAAAATAAAGTGACCCGTTTAAAGGATCCAATCCTTAAGAAAGAGAGGAGAGATGACTTTATTGTCTTTTCCTAAAATTCTTCCTCATATACTTAAACAAGCTTTTAACAGCAATTAAAATAAATGTTCCTATTTTGTTGCCTTTGGCAGTGAAGAATGAGTAAGTATACAAAATGCTATCTAGGAAAGTGGTTGAAATTTGAACTTATTATAAAGAAGCTGCAGTGTGAGATTGTTGTTATATAAAAATACTCTTCATTTCCAAAATTCAAATAAGTCCACAATTCTGCACTGCACTGTACAGAAATAGCATATTGAATGAGCCAAGGCACCTGCCACTTTTTCAAAAAATACTTGGACTCTATTCATTCATTCACTCACTCATTCTTCATTGTGGCAATCACAATATCTATGGTACCTGAACCATTTTGTAAATAGTTTTTATTTTGAATCTTTTTGTACATTAAGCACAGCTATGATGGTGACCTTTAAGCATTTATAATAAAAATTTTAAAAGCTCTTGAGGTTTTACCCCATTCAAATGTATTTTCACATTTTCAGTTCTTTTTAGGCTTTGTTTCTCCAAATATAACTTCCCACCTCCCATAAAAGATTGTGACTGCTATACAGAATTATCAACCAAAAGAAAGAATGAAAGAGTTAACTGCAAATTATATATTTTTAAAACACTGATGATTTTGTCCTTGGAAAACAATCACTTCATAATCTTTGCCTTGTAATGTGAAAGTGTTGACTTTTTTTTGGTAAAAAAATAAAAACCACAGTGTGAAGATTTAAATTTTTAATGATTTCATTATTTCAGAAATTGCATTAAAAATTTATTTTTATTTTAATTAAAACTTAACTATGTATTGTTTTAACATTATAAAAAGAAATTTTTATGTGTGTTTCTCTAGAAGAAATAATATAAGGCAAAAAATAGGATCAGATAATTATGTAATCAATGATTAATTATTGTGCCTGTAAAAGTTACTGAGCTTTTAATTCTTGTTCTTATTGTAACCCACATGCATAATAAGCTTTATTGGATTTTCCATCTATTTTCTCTCATGTAAGCAATTTAAAAGAAAATTATTCCTGAAAGTAACTCAAAATTGTTTTTCTTTAATATTTTTGGAATTTAAAATATTCTCAAAGTGCTGTACCTTTTTATTTCCTGTGATACCTACAGTGGCACATCTGAGTCTTCATTTTTTTCCTGAGGCAGAGCCTGCCATATCCTCTACCTGTACACAGTCTCAAAAACTATTTATCATCTTTAACATATATCCTACATTTACTAGCTAACAAATATGTACTGTAGTCAGTACTTTGCTAAATGATATGAAACCCAAAGAATAAGACTGACAGAAAGTCCAGGTTGAACCACCAGTTATACAATAATTACAGACAGTTTTATAAACTGACATTGCAGGTGTTTTGCAATTCACTAGATATTTTTGCATTCTCTACTTCAACTTGTTTGAGTTCTGTTAGCCTCAAGGCAACCTGAATACACATTGCAGAAAGAATAGCCTGAAGAGCAGCCACGACCTTAAAATTAAAAAAAAAAAAAGCCTTTATTAAAAAGGAAATATATTGCTGCTCTTTAATATAAAAATAAAGTTTCTAGAAGATGTGCCTTGTTTATCCCCTGGCTTTAGAAATAACTTTACCACATACCAGAAATTATCAGAGGCAGGTATACTTTAGCTTGAGAAGCTTTACAGGTGATCTACAAAAGATAAACTGCTATGAATATTTTATCAGAAGAGTTAGAACTCAAAAGAAAAAAAAAAGAAAGTTAATTTTCCATGGCCATTTTAGAGACTGAGCATCAAGAAGTTCACCACCTCAATAGTTTGAAAAACATTGATCTAGGAAAGAGCAGAAGTACAAAGGAAAAGTCACATGGGTACTCTGCTGAAACAGTTTCGATTTAAGTGTTCTCTTTTGAACTGACTGTTTGACCTTGGAAAAGTCATAGTCTTTCTTAGTGCATCCTTCTCCCTCCATTAGAGAAATTGTATGGTCTCTATGGTCTTTTCTAGTTTTGCCATCCTATGATTTTAAAATGTACTGAATTTCCTGTCACTTTACTGCACTCCACTTTGAATTAATGAACACAGTAAAGTTGCAATGGTCCCTCAGTGCCAAGCTCACGACCGAAAATAGCTTTGGCAATTTAATTTTAAAATACATTTTGACTATCTACAATTTTGAAGATGCTCCAAAGGGAAGAAACTAACATGTACTGAGCTGCTACAAAGTGCCAGTCATTCCATATTCCATAGTAAGAAAAAAATGGAGCAAGGTTTATAGAATGGAATTACGTAAAAATAAAAAAATTTAAAACTGGGCAACAACAAAGGAACAAAGTGAATCTTGAAATTTGAGATGATGGTCTGGTGGAGAAGAATTAATATTAGAATTCTTTTAGAGAAGGTAAACTTTGAGCCAAATCTGAGAAGAGATGATAGCTAGGTAATAGAAAGAAGAAAGAGAAAGTAGATGTTGAGTTGGGGAAGTAATGAGAAATGCCATTGCAGTGTATCTGTAGTTTAAGGATTTTGAGTAAAGTAGTAGAATGAAGAAGCTGGAGACCATAGTTAAGTTCCTTAAATCAATCTACATTGCTTAAATATCCCACTATGCTCAGAGAACATTAAGTCTACACTGAAAATCTACAAAGAACTTAAGTTCAAGCTGGGTACCATGAAAGATACAAAGCAGCTAAAATACAATTTCAGCCCCTAAGACTTCTCTGATCTAGTAGAAGACTCAGAGCATGCTGACATTAAAAAGTAATAAAACTAAATTTTATAGAAAGAATTCAAGGCATCAAAAGAAGACATGTCTTGATATTTTATGAGACATTACCAAATAAAGAATTTGGATAGTGCTACTACAATTCAGAAAAGAAAGAGATCACTGAACTAGTACCATGAAATAAAAAAGAAATGAATAGCATACTGTCTGATCACCAGGAACTTACAATTTTTAAACATCTACTTCAGCAACACTTAGAACTGTTCAATCCTCCCTTCCCCGTTTCTACCCTTTTATTTCTGTTTTCCGTTAGCTGAGTGATGACGACATTGCCATTTACATCAGCACGCAGCATCTATTCTCATCTTTTGCTAAAACATTGGGTTTAAATACATACAAAGGAGCAGCAGGAGACTTGAAAAAGACTGACTTTATATATATATATTTTTTTTCCTTGTGTGAAAGTCTAAAAACAGAAACTAGGATAGAATCTAGGGAAGAGAAGGAGGGTGTAAGAGTCATTCTTTTCATCTTGAATGCACTAGGCAATTCTCTGAATTGTCTTTATCGTATGTGAGCAAAAAGATAGCTTTTTTCTTTTAAGTTCTTGGGAGCAGAAAAGATTGTAGCTGGGGTTCAATTTTCAAGTATAAAGAAATGGTTCCCAATCTGATGTTGAAATTTTCTACCTGAAAATGGATCATAATATATTAAAGCTCGAAGTGACTTTGGAAATCTAAAACTACTCTTCCTCTTTCTCTTTCTATGTGAATTCCAGAGATAGTAAATGATTCACTCAAAGTCTCCAAATTAGTTGTGAATGAGCTTGAAATGGAACTTGAAGTTTTGATGACCAATATTTTACTATTTCAATAAAACCAAGTTATAGTTTTCTCTTGAAATTTAGTACCAGGAAAGATTTGGATGCCACCCAAATGACTGAGATGTTTATATTCACCAGGCCACGTTTTGGCCTCTACTTACGAAACAGCTTAATTTAATGCTCAGATGAGTAAACTACATTGCTTGTACAGTAAATTGCCCCTCTTTTCTGTAACTTCTGATTTTTTCTGCTTTTTTCCCCCAATGTATTTTGGATTTTGTTATAAAGTAATACATACTTATTATGAAAAATCTAAAAAACATGTCAGATTCTAAAAAAGCAAAAAAAGTTCTTATGATCTCACCATTCGTATTACTTTATTTGAATTAACTTTCTGTATATGTTTTCATTAAACTTCCTTGAAATAGTTTAAGAAATGTAAGTGAATCTTGAGATAATCATGCTAAGTGAAATAAGCCAGACAGAAAAAGTTGAAAACCACATGATATCACTTCTATATGGGATATAAAACTGAAAACAACAAACAAACAAACAGAGACTCATGCACACGGACAGTGGATTAGCAGTTACCAGACTGAAGGAAAGGAGAGGGAGAGGAGATAGGAATAATGGAGGTCAGATATTTGGTGACAGAAGGAAATTTAACTTTGGGTGGTGAACATACAATGCAATATGCATATGATGTATTATTGAATTGTACACTTGAAACCTGTTGGATTTTATAAGCCAAATATCACCCTAATTATTTTAATAAAAAAGAAATAAGAGATTACTTTATGAATAAGCTAATTTTATTAAGCAAAAATTGCATCACCTCACTTTTCACAAATATCCACTCATCTGTTAATATTGTAGTCTATTTAGCTCAACAAGCATCCAATAAATGGAAACCTTTTGTTAAAAATATGTATGTCACAGGGAGATGGAAGCCCCAGTGCGGGGCAGGGGTATTAGAGCTTTCCTTGAACTATTAGTTAATGTTTATAAATTTAAGAATTATTCTATAGCTTGAATTTTTTGTGACGTAAAGGATGTACACTATTGAAAAGTACTTGTTCAATAATTTGAAGAGAGAAGTTTGGATAACGTACCAACTTTTCCTGTTATTTTTTCATGTAAACAATCAATTCATCAATATCAGGGAAAGCACCCAAAATATTCTTTTAAGTTCAAATTTGTGTAATTTATAAATCAATTAATCAAAAGTGAACATCCAAATCCATACACATACCCATATGTTCAAGATATCAATCAACCAACCAAAGAAAGGAGAAAATATTAAATAGCAAAGGGAATTGTAATGAGTCATGAAGTCGCTATTGATACTTGCTTCAGAGGAAGATTGGCTATAGAATAATTTCATAAATTTATTCATTCTTCATTCATAAAACATTTAAAAATATACCTTATGTGTGAGATAACCTTAAATAAAAGATTGTATTGATAATCTTCTGATAACAAACCTTTACAAAAGCTCAGTGTGTGGTGCTAGAGCCAGAGTGAGGAACTAATAAATATAAATTATATGTATTAAATGATTGAGATTATGATAATTAAAATTTATTCTTTCAACAAATATTTACGTGTCTACAATGTACCAGAGACCATGTTAGTCACTGGGAATACATTGGTAAATAAACAGTGGATAGTGTCCTAATCACTTTCTTTATGCTGTCTTGTTTATCCTTTACAATTGCCCTATAAAATTTATGTTATAATTCCCACAAGATTCAGAAAAGATAAGTAACTTACAGAAAACAACAAAGGTAAAACTAGGTCAGACATACAAGAACTGATATACAACTACTATTATGAAAGCAAAGTATCTCCATTTTAAGGGACATCCTTAAATTAGGCCAGAGTGGAAAGTGAGTATGTGTGTGTTAGTTATGCTAAGGAAGTTTGGGAAGCACTTTCCAGGAAATGGAAATAGTATGGACAAAGTCATAGTCTCTAGGAAAAGACTGTATATTTGGGGAACTTCTAGAAATTATGTTATTCTTGAGCATAAACTTTTAGGATAATAAGAAATGCATCTTGAGAGAGAAGATGAGCTCAGAACATAGACCTTTAACTTAATCCCACAGGCAGCCTGAAGAGTGACATAACCAGATTTACTTTTTAATAAGATCATGCCAGCTAGAGTGTAGACAATGGCTTTAGGTAGACAAAATTTTAGGTTAGAAAACCACATAGGAGGCACTGCAGGTGTTCACATAAGATAGGGTAAAGGCCTAAACTATTGCACCTATTAGATGAAGAAATTAGGGACTCTTTAGAATATAGTTAGGAGATGAAATAAGGGCTTAATGATTTGATGAATATTGGAACTAAGATGTAAGAAGGATGACTACCTGGGGTTTTACATAGATTACTTTATGGTAAGTACAAGAGTTTAATATTCAAAGAGTGATATAAAGCCCACAGTTAGATATTGTCAGTCAGAAGCTTAGAGGAGAGGCCTAAGATTCAGATAAAGATGTGGAGGAGATATTTAATTTATAAAAATAATTGAGGTGTAGGAGTTCAATGGTCTAATTTATGGAATCTTAACACTAATATGTGAAGAATGGCTAAAGGAAGAGAATTTTTTTTAAGAAAACTGAACATTCAAAAGGTAAGAGTCTTTTTGTCTAAGATAAGAAAGTTTGCTGTCTTAGAAGCTTATAGAGTAGAGTTTTAAGAAAGAAATAATTGACTGAATCAAATGCAGAAAAATAATCAGGGTTATATGATATGTGGGTTAAAAATATCCATTAGTTTAGACAACCAGGTTTAATATTTTATTAAGAGAAATCTCAGTAGCTTGGTTGAAGAAAAATCTAAATTATGAGGGAATGAGAATTTTTCAAGAAATTTACATGTGAAGAAAATGTGAAAGATTAGATAGATCAAGTAAAGGTATTTTTCAGGATCATAGAACCTATAATATTTATAGGTTAAGAGAAAGAACCAACTGAGAGAGAGAGAAATAAAGATAAAGGCTTGAGAAATGGAACATAATTTCAGAAGCAGACTATAAAAAATACAGGTGGAATGTGGTACTTTTGAAGAGAACACTTAATTTTCTGGGAGGAAAGGAAAGATGATAGGATGGATGCAGTCATAAATTCACTGGCAAATGAGAGAGCAGAAAATCATAAGTGTTTCCCATTCAGATCTAATGAGATTGGGTTGACAGCACTTGCATAAGAAGCCTGAGCACAGAAGTGAAAAGTTGGGACAGGCACTGAGGGACATAATGTTAAGTTTCCTATGACAAAATATCTTCAAGTCAAGGGAAAGATGGTAAGATCAAATAAATAAATAAATAAAGCCAACATTACCTCCACTTTTTACTTTTCATTTTCCCAAAGAGGCTCATATTTACGGAATGGCAAAATGATATGGATCGTGTTTGTGGCCATGTGCATTGACTGAAAATTTGCCATGGATCGAGGATGCTATTAGATAAATCCATGAACCTGTGGGAATCTACTACCCTACTATTGCCACAGGTCCTTTGTAGTGACCTAAATTTCTAAGATGAGGATATGTATAGGACAACCTAAAATAATAATAATGTCTTATATTTATTGAGCTCTTATTGTAATTCAGAAACTATTCTACATGTGTTATTATTATTAGCTCATTTCATTATTACAAAAAGTCTCAGGTAGTAGTATTATTATTTCCTTTTTATAGATGAAATCTGGCAGAGTGTTTCCCAAATGCTCCCCCTTATAAGTAAATAAGACCATATATGTCAATGAGCTCCAGGAAGAAGTAACATGTATAATTTCTGGTCTGAGCCATAGAATAGCAGATATACAACCTTCCAAATGACTTTTCTGTTCAATGGCAAAGATGGAGTCCTCAGTTTCTGGATGTGCAACTACAAGATGGCTGAACATTTGTCCTCCTGGAGTACCTGAGTAACTGCATAGAGAAAAGACCCCTCTATTGCTCTATATGCAATAATTAAATTTTGGTGGCTATATCACTTAAATTTGAGGTGGGGTATCAGTGCTATCACAACATTATCTAACCTATGCTAACTAACAAGTGAACAAAATAAGAGATGGCACTGCATCATCAGTATTTCTTTCACCTTCCTCTATAATGGTGTGATGGGACAAATATGGCTTTTTGGAATTGCTTCCCAACTCAACAGCTCCAGGTATATTGCATTGACGAAATTCTTAATGTTTTTGGTAGTTATGTAGTCACTGCCTTCTTTCTCACATTCTTGGTAGACACCTGTCATTGATCTTGACCTCGCTCTCCCTGAGTCTGGCAGTGGTATAAAAATTACATGCAATACAGGAAGCCAGGAACTGCTATTAATTTTTCAGAATTGATATGTGATATGAAATCTGTTAGTCATCCAAATTATGGACCTTTATTTATGTGACTCTGTGTTTAAAACAAGCACATGCCTATATCCTTAGGGCAAGGGTTATGATAGAGACACATGCGATTTACTATAGAAACACAAAGAAAGGAGTACTTAAATAGGATTCGGAACCTCAAAGAGGATCATGAGTTCAACTGGTGAGGGAAGTTAGAGGCATGAGACTGTCATCTGAGAGAAAGGTAATAGCCTGTTTAAAGGGATAGAGGCCTGAAAGAGAATAGCATATTCTGGGAACTGTAAAAATCTCAGCATGAATCAAGTGCAGGAAGATATAGGAGTCAGATTACTCTGTGTGTGGTAGATGAAGCTGGAGGGCTAAATAGCTGCCAGGTCTTGAATGACCCACACAAGATAGGTAATGAGATTTTGTTCTGTCCTCTGAGATATAGGGATTTTAAGAAAAAAAATTATATTATTAATTTATATTGTAGGAAAACATTATGTTGGCTACAGTATAAAAGATCAAATGAAGAATAGTTTTATACTTGGGCAAGTTTTCCTAGTGAGAAATAATGAGTACATCAACAAGGAGAGTGACAACAGAAAATGTAAAAAAGATAGATTTTAAGATTTTATGGAGCTAGAGGTTGCAGAAATTAATGATAAATTATTTGAATGTAAAGAGAAGATAATCTATATTAGTTCCCAGATTGCAGTTTGGCTAGTGGTGAATCATGGATGAAGAATGGTGAAAAAAAAAAAAAAGTAGATACTGGAGTAAAGGCAACAAAGATGTGTGAACTTTTTTCCTATTAAGAGTTACTGTCAGCTGTAGAATCTAACAAATGGTTTCATGGATCTTTCTTCTCAGGAAACCTCCTTAATGTGTACAGGTCAGTTCAGATCCTCTGAGAAGCAGACACCAAGGCAGTATCAGATGTACAAGAGATTTTTTGAGGAAAGAGACTGTTAAGGATAAGGTGAGAGAGGATCAGATGTAGGCAGGGAGAGTCTTCAGTCTGTGGTGCAGGGCTAACACCTGTGAAAGGTGAAGGAAGGCAGGAGTGGATAGTGAGAGTGATGAGAAATACCCAAGTGAAGATTACCTGTCAGAAGAGTACCACATTGGGCACAAATGACAAGCTTTATAACTGCATTACATTCATCATTGTCTGGAAGCAGCTCTGAGAGTGCATGGCTCAGCTTCAAGAGTGTGCCAGATTACAATGTGAAAGCTAGAGGCTGCCACTAGCAACACTCATCATGGCAGCCTCTCTTAAAAGGAGACCTAAGTGGTACTCTCCATGGCCACCAAATATCTGTTCTCAAATATTCCAGAGTTTCTTTTTCTTGAAGACAGTGTTTGGATTGTATTCTGTGTTTTCTTAAATTTTGTATTTGTCTACTTGGTATCCATATATCACAAGGCCAATTATATAAACTGTATTGTTAATTTTTTTATTCTCTGTATTCTTGTGCTCTGACATTGAGGGTCTTACAGACCCTGGGAAAGACTGCCCTCCACAGAGTTAGCTAATTCCTTACTTGCCTGTAAGTACACCTTTCATATGCAAAGCAATCAAACCTGAGTTTACACCCCCAACAACCTTTTTATCTAAATCTCAGGAAACAAACAAATATTTTCCCTGCCCTAAATCATCCCAGAGCCAGGTACCAGGCAGCTAAAGACCTCTTATAGCCCAAAGCCTGACAAAATTATTCAAACTAGCCAGTCCTAAATTGTTTAATCTGCCCCTGCCTTGCCTTGCCCACAGAAACCCAAATTTGTAGAATTGTGAGTAACACTAAACTTTATTTTCAATGGCATTGACCTTTCCCTGTCATCATTCAATCAACTTTACAAATAAAGACCCAGGCATAAATTGTATTCTACCACCTCTTTAAAATTAGGAAGTCATGAACTTATTTTGGCCCTTAAGTTGTGAATGGAAGTTTTAAAACACAGAGCAGTCTGTGGCCATGCTAGCCTGAACAAGCTCTATCTCAACTGATATTGGAAGATAAGCAAGGCCCAGCCTGGTTAGTACTTGGATGGAAGACCATTTAGGAAGACCAGGTGCTGTAGGCTTTTAAAAATAAAGCTGACAAGATCCTTGCAGTCTGTTCAGGTCAACCAAAGGTTGCCTTGCCTAAAAAAAGAAAAACAAACAAACAAACAAACAGTGTACATTCTATCATATTGTCTTTTTCTTGTCATTTTGAGCAGAGCTCCATCAGTCTGGCTCCCGATAATGAACAGAGGCACTGCTCATTTTAGAAATGCAGAGTAAATAAGTAATACCATTGTTGTAATAAATTACTGAGATTTTATATTTTTTATTGAAGTATAATATAGATCGCGCTGTTTATGGAGGTTTTGCCGAAGTATTACTGTTTCTATACACATGGAATGTATTTTGAGAGCAGAAGTCAGTGACCATATCACCAGATTACACTTTGGTTGGACATCAGAGCAGAACAATTCAAAAGCATCAGTAAAAGAAATGAATGAACTTGGTGTTCCTTCTGAGCCATTTATATTTAGAAAGAAAAGCTCAGAAGCCATAGGTTGTGACAGGTTATTAATATATGAATGTGTTCTGAGTTAATAAGACCTCACAATGTAGTAGTCAGTCAACAATATTTACTGTATAAAAAAAAAACTTTGAATTAGGTGTTTTAGAATACACAAAAATAAGGAATATATATGATAATATTCTACAGCATATGTCACACTTTTCAGTTTTCATAGATATTTCACAAATATTTTCTTCTACTCAGAGAAGTAGATAGAAAAGTATTATCTCCACCCTACAGGTGAGGGAATAGAAACTCAAAGATTAAATGTCTTCCCCAAAGTCACATTGAAGTCAGAGAATGTATAAGTGGTAGAGACAAACCTAGAAGTCTTCTGAGTAGATGCTCTTTTATACAAGCCTATAGATTAAAATGATTACTTCTCTTGAGGGCTAAAATTACCAGAAAATGTTTAAGAATATTTTTCAAAGTCCATACTCTAATACATAAACATCAATGAAGCCATTCATTTGTGCTGTGGTATTGGATGGATGCTATAATTAGAAAATAGACATGAAGAAGACCAAAAGCCATTAAATAGATATGGGAGTTTCTAAAGTCCCATTCAGTCTCACATAGACTGAAATGACAGCATGAAGTGTTGGGAAGATGCTGATTCAAAACCTTGAGAACTTCCCATGTGGAAAGAGGGTAAGGAGAGACCAAAGAAAGGCATATCACTCCTGATTAGTAGGTAGCATTTTTTTTTTTAAAGAAACTTACGTAAGAGTTGTGACTTCAAGGGCTTCAAGATGAGTAGATCTCCGACCTTGCCATCGGAATCTTAGAAGTTTATAGAGAGGCCTTAATGGAGTTCAGTCACACATACTGTCTAAGTCCAGATAGTCTCAGCAATTCATTGCTCTCTCAAGGCAGCATCCTTGAAAGTGGCACTGGCTGTTTGAACAGTTGGCAGAATGTACATTCCAAGCACAGGGGTAGGGGTGAGGAACCTCTGATTGCCAGGATCTTGCTCTCAGGTCATGTTCTCTTAATGACCTCCCATAACAGGGGAGAATCAACATGAAAGACAATAGTAACAATCGTCACTTATGTGTGGCTTTTGTTCTCAAGTGATTTTAATGTATATTTCTTTATTTGTGTCTTACATTTTCTCTATAAAGAATTATCAACTTGAGACTAGATCTTGTTCCCATAAATCCCAAACGCTTATGGAAATATGTAGAATAGATAAAAATAGATTTTTTAATCAAATTTTGGAATACTATTGTAAGGTAACTTCCTTTGACATTTGAAATACTAACAAATGGATGTGGAGATTTTAACACAGGGACTTAAGTTCCCTCCCATTAAGTCTGGGACCTGTGGCCGCTTTACTTCTAGCAGTTTCTGGACCAGGCCTTAAGAAGCTTGTAGTTACTAATTACTCTCTCTTGAGACACTCACTCTTGAACCCCAGCCACATGCTGTAAAGAAACCCAAGAATCAATTGAGAGATCCACATGAAGAATTGAAGCCCCAGTGCCCCAGCACTGGCTGAGCTCCTAGCTAACAGCCAGCACCGAATTGCCATGTCAGTGAGCCACATTGAAAGTGACTCAGAAATGAGCTGTCCCCATTGAGCCCTGCCCAAAAGGCAAAAGAAAATATTAGTCTTTTAAGTTAGGGGTTTTAGGGTGGTTTGTTACACAGTAAATTATTGAAATTTGCCTAGGTTGCTTTTATTTAGAGAGGCCTTCTATAGTACATATTATAGAGTACCTTGGTCGGAGTTGAGGGATTTTGTGTCTTCTCTTACATTGTAGGGTCAGAAAAATGATCTCTTCCTTGGTGAACATGAATCTCTTCAAATGGTCCTTGGGTTTACTGTATTGTGGGATTCTGTATGCGTATTGTGTTGTCTCATTGAGGTCATAGAAAAAGTTCACATTTCTATTTCTATGTATTGAAAGGGTCTTCAATGAAATGAGCTGGAGTTTTTGTTTTTGTTTTATGTTTGTTTGTTTGTTTGTTTGTTTTTAGATCAATCAGTAGGAACAGTAGCAACATTTCCCTTAAGGGAAGGAAATGCAATTTGAGACAGATTGATAGAGAAATTCCCAATCCTCATTGCACCTTTTTCTTGTGTCTCTTTGATTTTGAGTGCTAAAGTATGTGTGAGGGGACTTAATAAGCTTAAACTTTCACCTTGGTCACATTTTAATGTGGAAGTTTGTCTTCACCCACCCACATTTAGGAAGAGGATTTAATCCTTGATTAGTGAGGGCCTCAACCCAAGAGCAGAGTGGTGATGAAAGTCTTTATTAAGAAAGACTCCTTGATAGGGAAAGCATAAAAGCGTTAGTGAGATACACCTACTACAGGCCAATAGGATTCAATAAAATTCTGGGATTAAATATGAATTTAGTGCAGAGATTTTGTCATGGCTGGAACAGTCCCTGACACAGTAGGTCCTGGAGGGGAGTTGAAGACAGGGAGTGATAAATGCTGGGCTCCTTTTGCCATAAAACCTAAGCTTTCTTAAGCCTCTTGTTGCTTGTTTCTTGCAAGTGATTTCATGCATTTGGCAACATAGATCTTGCGCACGAGGAAACAGTTTTTATACACACGCAGGCAGCCCTAAAGCGCAAATTTTATAAACCTAAATCGTGGTTTTCACTTAATATATTTCATGAGGAACTTCAAGTTGTTTCAAGAGAGGCATTAATGGGTGTTTCATGAGCAAATTTCATAAGAAAGACTAAAATATAAATATGTATCTTTGAATAAGTTCAGCATTTGCAGTTAATTTCAGAGCTAAATCACAGTAGCAGCAACAATAAAACCATGCTCTTTGTTCATCTCACAGAAATACAGTAACTGATGGTAGCAGTCTGAGTTTCCTGGGACCCGATGCACAGCTCAAACAAAACCAGGGACTCCCTAGTCTTTCCCTCCTGGCTCTGCCCAAGAGGGAGCCAACAGAGCCACCCGCAGTTGGCTCCGCGCGCCGCGTGGGGGACACCACCCGCGTGCGCTCGGTATCCGCAAAGCTCAGCTGGCTTGGGACAACCTGATTTGGGGAGGACGAGAGCCGCCTGGAGACCAGGCGCTGAGTCCAGCTGGGCGGGAGATCCAACGCCAGCCGCCCCGCCTGGTGCGGCCCACTGAGGAATCCCCTCCCCTGCCGGGCGCGCCCCCGCCCCGCGTGCTGGCGGATCCGCTTCAATTTCAACACAAAGGGAATCCTCGGCCGCAGGAAGTGCATCACCAGGAAGGGGGACCGGAGGCGGGGAGACAGGGATACTTCCCTCCCTCTTTACACCCCTGCCCTCCCGGAGCCCAGGGCAGCGATGACGAAACCCTCAGGGTCCCCCCTACGCCTCAAGAGCCGGGAGAATTCAAACGAGGATCCCCATCCCCCCAGCAGTAGTGAGGGGCGGGTGCTGTCGTCTCCGCCACGCCGGAGCTCGCAGGCGACAAGGATGCGAGCTGCCCCTCGCCGCGGCTCACACACCTGTTCGCTTCCCCCCTCCCTTCCTTCCGGGTGCACCCGCACCTGGGCCCACGTTTGTTTTTCTACCCCTGGCTCTCAACTTTTCTACCACATCTCCTTCCCTCCCAGGGTTCTCTGTCGAATCCCGGTTCGGCGTATCCTCCACTGAGGACTGGGCTGCGCCCTAGGCTTGGGCTTGGCTTTTCCCTGGCACGACGTTGGTAGAGAGGGAGTCCCTGCGTGAGCAATGGGAAGGAGGACAGGGAGAGAACACTTTCGCTTTCCTAGACACATGCTGTTCCAGGGACTCGGCCAGGTTTCCTACCTGGAGGTGCCAGTCTTGGAGGGAGCCTCGCCTTTGGACAGGGGGAGAGGGGGCAGGCTAGGCTAATTTGTGTCGAAGCAATTTTTAGAAGGCGTCTTCACTGTTTTTACTTACATTATATATTTTTTCAAATCAATACAAAAACAGCAAACTTTTCTGGAAATGTTTTATTCACATTTCGCTGGAGTGAGAAACAACATTGTCCATATGAAAAAGCTATTATTATTTCTTTTATTTTAGAATGGCTTGGGAGATCAACGGCAAATTGGGGAAAGGGGCTGAAAGACCCCTTTTTGGAGGGAAAGAAGGAGAGGTGGAAAAATCTCTGCGCTTTGGACCAGTTCCCGGGTTGAAAGACCCGCGTCACTGGGGAGGGGACCGCGCAATTAACTCCAGGCAGCCCTGCTCCAGTCCTGGGAACTCACAATGGCAGGTGTGCCGGAAGGGGGCCACCTCCCCCTGGGGCTCCTGGCTGCCTCAGCTCTAGTTGGACACCCCTGGGGAGCCTCCCCCCTCCCAAGTTCCAGGCAGAGGCCGGGTACCTGCCGCGACCTATCTCCTCCCCTTCTCCAATACCACACCCATGGGACTCCGGTCTCCCTGGGAGAGGGACAAAGCGGGAACAAAGGGGTCTTTGTTCACTGGCTTCTGGGGGGTGGGAGCTGTGCTCGCTGACGCTTCCCCGCGCCCCTCGGAGCGCGGGAGTCTCGGCGCCACCGAGCACCGAGGGTGGCGCTCCACGACCCCAGCGCCTTAGGTCAGGGCGTGGCGCCTCAGGCCACCGCAGGCTCTTTCCGGGAGGGCGGGGTGGGGGGCGAGGCACGCGCGGCGACGCCTGGCGGGCACTGCCGCCCGCGGAGGGACGGTGGCGGGGGTGGGGGGAGCGGGGGGGAAAGGACGGATTTCGGCAGCTGGCGGAGGTGGAGGGGGCGGGAGAGGGAGCCTGCGCCGGGCTGAGCCCGGAGGAGCGGGGCGGGCTTTGAGAGCGCTCTCCGGGCTGTTCCTGCCAGAGCAGCGGCGGCTGGAACTCGCTCCCTCTCTTCTTCAGTCCTCCCCCTTGCCTTGATCGGCCCCAGCGCCACGCCAGTCCCCCCTCCCTGCCGTCATCACGCTCCCCTTCTCCCTTCTTGGCACTTTCCTCTCGAACCATCCTTGTGGACAAACTTTGATGGAGAATTTCACACCACGCTGGAAAAATGCCGGTTATGAAAGGATTACTGGCGCCCCAGAACACCTTCCTAGACACCATCGCCACCCGTTTTGACGGAACACGTAAGTCTTGCACTTCGACGACTTGCATGGTATTTTTTTGAGAATGATTTTTTTCTCGTATACATTACTTTCGCTCCCACCTTCTTTTTGCACCAACGGAGTTAATCTCCTTCTGTTCTTGCCAACGTGTCTTTTGTGCGGGGAATTTTTTTCCTCTCATGGTTCAGTGCAGTATTACCACTTTGGTGTAGTTGGCCCCCTTGACTTCTTGGGTTTGTAAGGGCTGGGAAAAGGGCCTGAAGAAAGACTAACGCCCGTGTTCACTCTGGGAATTGTCTCTCTTTTTTTGTTTAAATTAAGTTTACAAGATGAGAGTGGGAATTATCTATATTGGTGAAATGCCACAGTATCCTACAGTTTCAAGTCTCCCTAGATTACAAGGAGAGTTTGGAATGTTCTTCGTTCATGGAGCTTCATTCTGTGAGATCTTTCAGACGGGCATGATTTCCATTCTGAGTTTAAGAAACGCAAACAAGTATCAGGATTACAAAGTGTAAGATTTCTGTAGGATTCTAAGTATTGTGAATTTGTCAGAATTGTGGTTCTTGCTTTTAAACTAGAATAGCATGCCTCTCAATCCGGAAATTAACCTAAAACTCGAGGAGAAATTGTTGGGAGAGAAGCTGAGCATTGGAAAGACTGATTTAACCATCAGAGAAAGTTTCGACATTTTTTCTGAGGATGATCTATTATTAGACATTTAGCCTGTTTAAGCTACAAATAATAATAATAAAGATATGGTGCTGTGTGGCTGCTTGGTGACTGTCCAGAATCATCTACGTTTTCTCTTTCAGGACCACGGTCAGGTCCCCTTTCCCTTCTCAAGCTCTCTTCCTGAGCCTGTTGGTTTTTTCAGTTTGCTTTCTCCCTATAATTGGGAGTCTGTCCTCTCACTCCAAACAAATGCTCTCACTCAGTTGGTTTTATTATGAGTATCCACACCTTCCCCCTAGCTTATGTTGCTTCTGTGTTCTATCTTTTCTTTTTCTGCCTATTACACAAGACTCATAGAAACTCATTTATTCAAAAGGCTTTTTCAGTGGTTCAAGTATCATCTTTTTTTTTTTTACTATGATAGTTTATTATTTTGAGATAGCTGATATTGGAGAGCACATCTAATTTTACTTCCACTCCAGCAATCTAGTTATAGACTTTTATGATGCTAGGAAGTAAGTCCTGGACTTTTGCACTTCAGGAATAGTTAGGAAAGTTTACATGAAAGAGAAATGAAACATTTATTTGATTATGTTCAATTTTCATTTTTTACATCCAATGTATTCATGATTGTTGATGTGGATATTCTTCCAGTGGTTTTCATCCTTATATTTGGCCATTCTCTTCCCTTTTATATTCTAGATGTGTCAGAATGTGTAAGTTAAGTGCAATGTTATTATATATCTGTCTTCCTTAGATAATATAAGAGAAAATATTGTAATAAAACTTCAAGTCCTTGACACTGACTGCCATTACCTCCACCACCTGGCCACCATACAAACTCACCACTGCTGTCTCTAACCATGCCTGATTGTGGGTACTAATATTTATTACCTTAGGAACTGATCAGTTTCATGTGGGTGTTCAGTCTTGAAGTTGCAAATTTAAACCCCAAAAGCTTCCAATATTGACCACAAACGCATCTTCTGAAAATGAGGTAATTGGTAAATAGTAGTTGCTTATCTCATTGTCAGATAAAGTTCAATGGAGTGCAATGTCTAGTGAATCATCCCAGCATAGCCCTGGGAATTACTGCAGGGTTAAATTTAGATGTCAGTTGTTAATAAGAGGGGCTTTGGATCACCAGTGTGAGGCAACCTCTCACACTGTAACATTTGATAAGCAGAGGACATGTAGAGAAAGATGGGTGTACTAGTGAGCTCTTTTTCTACTTTAACTACACATTAATGTTAATAAAATAGGTTAGGAATTTAAAAATTCTTATTTGGGAAGACAATAATCACATATCAGCATTTAGAATGACAAAAAAAACTAAAACCGTTAGAGCATGCTTGGTCTGTGTTCCACAGGAGAATCCCTGGAGGGAACCACTTTGTATATCTTTGTATGATATCAATCTGAAAACCAGCAAAGCAAATTTCAAAGTGATAGGTAACATAAAGGTTTTGTTTAAAACATTTAATGAATGGCCTTTATCTCAACAAACCCCATTTAATGAAAGAAGATTGTATTTTCTTATTTGTCTTTTGTTTGAATTGTCAGAGGACTGGAATAACCTGAAACTTAAAAAAATATATATTTTACACAAATTTTTAGCCACAAATTTTGCTGTATCTTGAATCCTGAGCATACCATTTCCGCTGCTAAATATTTAGTTTATTTTATTATGCTATAATTTCTTTGTTGACAGTTTTATTAAGTATAACTGCTATCCTTGAAACTCTTTTCCTATGATTATCCTTCTTTCTCTTCATTTTTTATAGTAGTCATTTATTTCCTTGTTCAAGATAAAACCATTTGCAAGTTTAAATATGCAAACTTGCCACCCTCCAAAAAAATTACTCACTATACTTAAAAGTGAATAATGTTATTGTACTCAAAGAAAGTATAATGTGTTTACTTGGTACATTTTCTGCAATATTTGTTAGATATATTTTATAGTCATGTTAATTTTTTATTTTATTTTATTTTATTTTGGACAATTCTGATGAAAAAATAACAGAGCAAACAATAACTCTGGCAAACTACTTTACTAACTTAACCACAATGTAGTATTATTGTTAGCCTTATTGACTTAATGTCGTAATGTTGTAATGGAAAATAATAAAACTTAAAACGTCATCTAAAATTTCTGCCAGGAAAATACAATAAGCAAATGACAATAAAAGCTTATAACATAATCTTACTAATATATCAGTTGAGGTATTATCACAAGACAGCATAAAACAAGTTCATAAAGTATTTTATCATCTAGTGAAATTTTATTGTTTTACATAATAATAGTATATTTTTTTCTTTTAATAATTAAGAAGTTATCTCTTTGTCAAGATTAAAAGATAATAGTGGACAGCTAATTGAAACTATTTTTATATACAATATAATTTTTAAAAACTATTGGAAAATATAAATTTTTTTGTATAAAATTACCTTAAAATATATTTACTCTTGAGATATGTTCTCCTAGTTTATGTTTAATTGAAGTGTAAATGAGACTTAAAATAACTAAGAACCTCACAAGTGTTGAATATGTGTATTCTATTTAGGGGGAAAAAGTAACTCCAGTGAATTTTTTGACTCATTTCATGTAGCCATACTTTTCATTTGAAAGACTCTAACACACACACACACACACACACACACACACACACACACACACACAATCTTACTATTATGACCTGCATATAGTTCATTCCTGTATAGTTCTATTTTTAAAACATGTTTAATGTATTTTTAAAAACATTTTCTTAGTAGACTATTGCTTTAAGTATATGGATGTTAATCTCGACAAAGGGAAAGTATAATATGACAACATGTAAGTACATATCTTATAAAATAATTTTTCAGTACAAATATTTACCATAGGATACCATTTGAGCAAACACATTCTTTTTTTCTTGAGAATATAAAACTTTCAGAAAGAAGTGTCCATTTTCAAGCATAATGGGCATTAGCCTCTATTTTCTAGTCATATCAAAATTTGGCTAGAATAAGTCCCCTTTGGGGTTAGTGAGGCAAGATTTAAACTTTAAAAGGAGTTTGTAGCCCAGTGGATTCTATTAAGGAAATTTCAGTCAAAGCTTTCATAATAACAGCTCTTCAGAAACTCATTGATATGTGAACATACTTTATGTACTCCTGTATAGCTTTTTCAAATGGTCCAAGGGAACTTGTTAAAATCAAAATACTTCCTTTATAGAGACAAGCCTCTGTGGTTTTCCCTTTTCCTCTTTATGCTTTCATCAAGATACATAGATCTCTTGACATTAGAAGCATAGAGGGAAGGGTAATATAGCTAATGCCATAGGAAGAGAGAATAAGGTGAGACAGTGGAAATCTTCCTAAGACTTTGAAGAGTTGTAGTTTGGAGAATATTGTCAAAGGTATTTAGCCAATAAAAAAGAATGTGCTCCATTATGTGGTCTGCCTGTAAAAGGCTATTACATGAAAACATTCAAGGAAATATCTAGAACTCCATACATATCTCCCTATAAATGGAAGTTTATGAAGACTTAAAATTTTTTTTTTATTCTTTGCCTGCCCTTATAGTCTCTTTTATTCCTATTCTTTATATTTAGGGGGTTAGTTCCAGTTTTAGTTTTCTATCTCTGTGTAATAAATTACCACTAACTTAGTGGCTAATACCACATTTTCTGTGGGCCAGACATTCAGGCAAGAATGAGCTGGGTCCTCTGCATAGGCCTCATAAGGTGACAAACATAGGCCTCATAAGTTGTCAGTTGGGGCTGTGGTCTCAGCTCTGAGGCTGAGTCCCTCTGCCAAGCACACACAGTTGTTGGCAGAATTTAGGTCTTTGTGGTTTTACGATTGAGGTCTCTGTTTTCTTGCTAGCTGTCAGCCAGGGACTTTCCTCAGCAACTGGAAGCTGCCCTCAGGTTCTTGCCACATACATTGTTGTATAGGCCCTCCCACAACAGAACAACTCAATTCTTCAAGACAAGCAGGAATATCTTTTTTTAAGAGCTCACTTAAGTTAGGCCTACCCAGGATGGTCTTCCTTTTGGTAACTCAAAGTCAGCTGATTATAGATCTTAATTCCATCTGTAAAATCTCTTTTAAAATTATATATCTTTGGAACTAACCTAAGTGTACTACAACAGACAATTGGATAAAGAAGCTGTGGTACATATATACAATGGAATATTACTCAGCCATAAGAAGAGATAAAATACTGCCATTTGCAACAACATGGATAAACCTTGAAATAATCATACAAAGTGAAATAAGCCAGACAGAAAAAAGTTGAGAACCACATGATACCACTTATATGTTGGGATATAAACTTAAAAACAACAAACAAACAGGATAAAGAAACAGAGACTCATGGACAATAGACTAGTGGTTACCAGAGGTAGGGGGAGAGGGAAGAGAGGAGGTAGAATGGATAAATGGGGTCATATACATGGTGACAGAAAGAAATCTAACTGTGGACAGTGAACACACAATTTTCTCTCTTTCTCTCTCTCTCTCTCTCTCTCTCTCTCTCTCTCTCTCTCTCTGTGTGTGTGTGTATATATATATATACACACACACACACACACACTGTTAAATTGTACAGCTGAAACTTACTAGATTTGGTTAACCAATGTCACCATAATAAAAATTAATTAAAAAAAGGAAAAAAACTGAAAAAAATGGAAGGTAAAAAGTAATAAAATTGTATGTCCTGTCCACACTTAAGGGACATGGATTATACAGGAGGTATACACAAAGTTGGGAATCTTGGGTGCTGTCTTAGAATTCCACTTAATATAGGTGCTATTGCACTGTTGTACTATCATGCAAAACCTAATGCTCTCACATTTGTTATTCCATGATGCAGCTTTATTGGACACTCTGTGTAATTCTGTATACATGTAAACTCTGCCGAGTTTATTTCTGAAATCTTTGTGAATGTAAAGTCCAGCTCACTGGAAGAATGGTTTTCCTTCACGTTTGGTGATGATAGCACATGAGTAAACCTAGCCTAGGACATGTTTGGTGAGCTGTGTTGTCAGATTCTTTATTCTATGATCTAGAAGTAATGTAGGAGAAATGAGAATATTTTCAGAATATTACTCCTAGCCTCTTGACAGGGTGCTCTCTCTTTCCAGATAAAGAAAGTTGCATGGTGTCTGTTATTCTGTGTACTTAGTCTGCCCTGGGTGGGGAACCAGTCCAAGAATGTGGCAGCTGCAAAAAATGATACCCGAGTCAGGTCTGTGCACTGTAAGGGGACTGGGCTGTTTCCACCTTATTAACTTTCTGGGCCAACTATGTTTTAAAAAGTATATTCTCTCTCTCTTTTTTGTGTCTCTAACCATGTTTCAGTTTTAAGAAACTCCACAGTATGCACTCACTGGTGTATTGATGTTAACTGTGTTAAAGTAAATAATGTCTTTTATTTAAACTTTATTTTAGGTTTACTAAAAACTAGAAAAGATGAATATGAGAGGGAAAGGGAGGAGAGAATAGAAAAGAGGAGTGAGAATTATTTGTTCTCATTCTTTTGACTTTGTAAATACATTCTTTACCCTGCTAAGGACTCATTGCAGGGGTTCTCATAACTTTCCTCGATGAGCAAAGTGTTTGATTTACAAGAATTAGATTTATATCTTTACTAGAAATGCGTTTCTTTAAATGAGTGAGATATACAAATAATGAGAAAAGTTTTATTACATAGTCTTTAAAAATATTACATCATTTTGTTTTGACATCATCATATAAAGGAAAATAGTTAATATATTAAGAATGGAAGTTATGTCTACCATATATTTTTTTCTAGACTCTGGCATTTGGCATCACCTGTAGACCAAAGCCATGGCACAAGACCCCTTCTTGCATGAGATATATATCGAAGGTCTTGAATTATCAGTTTCTAGGATATATTAGACCTAATGTACTTCTGGGAGGACACAGTCTCTCTAGAGGTATCTTTATTCATTCAGTCAGTCAATCAGTCAATCAATCATTTCTTCGATGATATTTAATCAACACTGATTATATACAAAGACATCATGCTAAGATCTTTGGGATAAATCAAGCTTGACCTCTCAAAGAGGACAATGAATGTATGAGCAAATTATTATGATGTAGTTTAGAAAGGAATAAGAATATTCAGGAGGTGCAGGCAAAGGACTATTCATGTTTAGATGAGGGAGGAATAACTTCTATGAAGAAAGATCTGGGAAGTCTTCATATAATAAATGACTTCTGAGTGGAAACGATTGGCTCATATAATAAGGGCAAAAATAATACTCTGTTTACTTCGCCAGTTTGTGTAGCACTTATTGAAGCTAAAAAGGAGGGCTCTAGGGGGAATAACAACTATCTTAGAGAATGTGAATGTGGAAAGGTAGAGGCAGGAGGACAGCAGAAAGTCTGTTAGTCCAGACAGAATATCTTTAAAGCCAGAGTGCTTTGTCATAAGAAGCCATTGGAGGTGATAGATCTGTCTTGCTAAGAGAAGTATGGTGCCATCTATACATAGTGCAGAAACTCTCAACTTTCCCATATTCCACAGTTTGGTGCATAAAATAGGGGAAATGTCAATCTTGAAATCTAAGATGTTTCTTCTTACTTTCTCTTCTAACAATATTTAAATGGTAGATGCATAGAATGTAGTGGAATCAATGGTTCATTTTTCTTTTTTTTATGAATATCTGCTTTGCCCAGGGAGCTAATTTTGTCTTAGGAAAGGGAAAGATTGATTTCTGACCACATAGCTGAGTCCTCTTCTCCTCCAGTGCTGTTCACTCCATGTTGTACTGTAGAATTATGCCTGGAGAAGAAAAAGAATTGAGAGTGTACTAGAATTCAGTCCCAGTGAAGTCAACTGGAGAAATGCCAACAGTAAAAGGTACAGAATTGCAACTGCTGCAGAGATAGGATTCACCCGGCAATGTATATTTGCTTATATAGTCTAAATGCTAAGTTTTTAAATCCATTTTGTTTTAGCAGAGAATACAAACAAACAAAAAGATGAGGCTTCAACTTTACCTATGGCTTAATTCATATTTAGCAACAGGAGCAATGGAAGAATCTTCTCAGTAAATTAAAGTCAGTTATATTTCTTGGCTTATAAATTCCCTGGAATATATATTTTGCTTATTTTTGTAGCTGTTAATGCAACTATCTATATCCCTTATACCCTCCAAAATTCACTTGTCCCCAAGGGAACTTATTTAATAATCTTTTCTAGCCTATGAATCCTGTCTTCTTATGTTTTCTGGTCCCATTATCGGCATCACCACCCACCCATTCCTCTAAACTCAAAATCTGAGTTGGCCTTGAATGCTCACAGGTCTAATCTGTTGTTAAGTCTTTGAGATTTTACTCTAGAAATGCTGTACTTTAGCCCCTCATCTCCTTTTTCATTACCTCTGCTTTAATTTGGATCTTTTGTTTCTTATATACACAATTGTAACCTTACTCTAATTAGACTTTTGTGACCATAAACCCTTATCCTGCTCATTTACTCCTCCTTCAGCCTACATTGTCCCCAGAGTGATTTCTGTTAAAGCAGTATGGCCATTTAGTCATGTAACCCTCTTCCTTAAAGCTATTCATTGGCTCCCTGCTATCTCTTGGGGGAATATCCAAAGTTCTTAATGTCATCTGACTTTAGTGTCAATTGAAGGGCAAGATCCCTTATTATTTTCTAAACCCATCTTGAAGTTTACCTTCTATTTGAACTCTGTGAGGCTCCAAGTAGACTTGGGTGACATTTCCTCTATGCTTCCACATTACCTTACCCATCCCTCTACTCAGCTCTTACATGTGCTCTAATGATCTGCTTTCATATTTCAACACTCAACTATCAACTCTTGGAAGCCTTGACTATGTTTTCATTCATTTTGTATCTCCTTTGCTTAGAATTATGGTTGGAACAAAGTCTTTGCTAAAATAAACATTTCTTTGAGTAAAAGACTCTTAAATTCCTTCAAGGCCAGGGCTGTATATTAATTGTCTTATTTTCCTTTCAATGGTAGCTATTATTGTTTTTATTCAGTTTTCAATGATTAAATTTAGTTTTGAAACATAATTCTAGATTGGCTTTCAGTCCCTCATTTTCACATGGTTTGAGTACTAATTTCTTTAATAAAACTCTAATGATAATAGTGGCTACCATTTGAAGCATGTCTATATGTACACACACTGTGTACTGTGTTAGTGCTTTATCTGTTTTTACCACAATCCAACAACTCAGCAAGGAGCATGGAGGCCCCCCTTTTTGTTACAGATGACAGAACTCAAGCTCAGAATTATTATACTAGCTTACTATAGCCTGTGATTTTTCTACTATATCACACTACTTCTAAAATGTGCATTTTTTATAGTAAGTATAAACAGACTGGAACAATCTGTGGTATCATTTCTAGTTTCTCACTCTCGCAAAAAGAAATTTCTGCTGTAAAGTTTTTAGCCATTTCTAGTTTATGGCCTATTTTTTTTTCTGTGATATATTATACTTTAAGTACGTGTTATTTAAAGAATATTTTTAAATCGATATTTAAGACTCATATGAAACTACTAAGTGCATTCATTGTGCAAAGCAGTTTGCTCATCAAAGAAAATCTACTGTCAATTTTTTTTAAGTAAAGAAATTCATTTTCTTTGAGATTTTGGAGCTTAGAATTTGCTGACTTTAGAATTTCATGGTAATTTTTCTTCTTTCTTGTCAGGCTAATCTCTCTATAGAAGATATTCTAATTCCTATAGCTATTACAGTGACATTATTCTGTATTTTTACCTTGTTAGTGTCTTACAGAGGACATTCCTCTATTTTGAGTCTTCTTTTATTGGGAAAAATATATTCTCTAGTATCGTGCTGTTGATATTTTTATACAGATATCATTTACTTTTTTTCCTCAATGAAATTAATGGGAAGAAATAAGAGGATGTAGCTATCCAAATCTTAAATCTAATCTAAAACTTTTTTTTCTTGTTTTTTTTTGTTATGTTTAGATCTTTTGTACAAACTTCCTTATTGTACTTATTCTAACAGAGTTTTTTATTCCTGTTATTGATCCACAGAGAACTGAGATCAGAGCGCTTAGTCTTTCCATATTTTATCTATTATTCTTATAAAAAAAGGATCTGCAAAAGGAATTCATATTTTGTTGACATGTCTAATACTCAGACAAGCAGTTGACTTGTCCTAAAGTGTGGTGTTCTGGCTATTCTTTCAATGGAGAAAATAATGCAGATGACATAATTGTCATACTATTGATCTTAACGCCTAAATAAATGTTTCTCCTAGGAGTTGATGGATGGTAGAAAAGAAAAAATGTCTTGGGACTGAATCTTTTGTATTATATTAATTTAGTATACCTATGGTTAGGTTACATTTCAGTAATCTGAAAATGAGCCCACTATTCTCTTCCAACAAATGTGTGGGTTCAGGATTTAGAATACAGAGTTAATAATCACCAAGAGTTCCTGTTTACCTGTATAGTGCTCCTCATCATATAATGTAATTTTGGTTTGAAAAAAATAAAATTAAAAAATTATTTAAAAGGTAGTAAGAATAACTAATATATCTAGCATTTCACTATATACATTTTTTAATTTCATCACTTGAATTGCTCTTACACTAATATTTAAGAAGTGGCTTCCTATTATAATTTTTAAAGTAAAAATTTGTTGAGCATTGTTTAATATTTTTAAGGTCTATTTGAATTTTCTTTTCTGGTCATTATTTATTCTTACTTATTGCCTTTTGTTAACTTCATTGTTGGCATTCTCTTTTTGACATCTATGAGGGCTCTTTACATAGTAACAAAATGAATACTTTATTGTTGATGTAAATTGTATGTTTTTTCCAATTTTGGTTGGTTGGTTGAGATTTAGATAAATAAATTAATCAATTTTTCTTTTATGATTTCTGTTTAGGTGTTTTCTGTTTGAAAATTATTTTAAAAATACATTCTATGTGTTCTACCATAGTTTCACTTTGTATATTTAGTTTTTTTCTCCTCCACTAACAAGTTCTATAATTTGATTTATTGAGTATGATGTAGGAATCAAAACTTATTCTTTCCAGATTTCTATTTATTTTCCTAACGGTATTATTCAATAATTCACCTATTCCATGATGATTTGAAATGTCTAGTTTATTATAGTCTCTATTTACACATTCAATTCTTTCAATTCTTTTACTTTTAATCTTACTACATTTTTTTTCTTTATATGTTAGTACACAGTTTTAATTATAGGAGTTTTATTATATGTGTCAAAATGCTCACTACACTATATTCCCCTCCCCATAATTTAACTTGTTTATCCATACTTCTTTGAAAGTTTATATGAAGTCAAGAATCATATTATTGAGCTGAAAAAAATCCTGATGTATTTTTAATGAAATCTTCTGTAGGAAAAATAACATTTTTATGATGTTGAAAATTCAGATTCAAAACTTGTTATATATATTTCTATTATTTACATCTTTTTAGGAGTTTCTCAATAAAGCTCTTGCACATTTATTTATTTTATTCCTAGTAATTTCATCTTTGTATTGCTATATAAAATATATTTGGAGTCTTTTATTCCACTGTTTTGTTTTTATAATTTATTCCTGTTTGTTTATTGAAAATTATTGATTCTTATGTGTTATTTTTTTTTAACCATGCAGCTTGATGAGTTTCTACTATTTTTAAAAATAATTTTGCAGTTGGTTTCTTGCAGTGTGTTTCTTGAGGTTTTCAGGTATAAAATAATATTGTCCTCAAATAATAAAAATTTTATTTTTTTTGTTTCCAATTTTTACAATTCTTTTTGTCATCTCAGTTTTTCTATTTGATTGCTTTGGCTAGTATCATAAATAATATAAAAAATGGTGTTGATAAAGAAAATCTCTCTTGTTCATGACTTCAATGAGAATTATTTTAGTGTTTTTCTAATAAGTATTTTTCTAATTTTTAGGGGAAGAGACAGATATTTTATTGTACATTTCTGCTTTATTAAGAGACTTAGTCATATAGTCCTGTTTTATAAAACAATTGTATTAATTGCCATTTTATTTTATCCAAGAAATTCTGTTTCTTACTGAATCCATCAATATAATAAATTTTATTGTTAGAATTCATAACATTGAACTATCTTTACATTCTTTCAAAAATAGTTACTTGGCCACATTACTGGATTTTATAACAGGTCCTTGAATAACGCCATTTTGTTCAACGTCTGTGTGGAGTTTGTACATTCTCCCCATGTCTGGCTGGGTTTTCTCAGGTGCTGCAGTTTCCTCCCACATTCCAAAGATGTGCACATTAGGTGAAGTGATGTTTCTAAATTGTCCCTGTCTGAGTGAGTGTGGGTATGTGTGCCAGTGGCCCTGTATTCTGTCTAGAATGGGTTCCTGGCCTAATGCCTTGAGCTGTTTGATTAGGCTCCCACTACCTGCAACCCTGAACTATGATAGGTGGGTTGGGAAATAGTTATTTTTATTGTTTTTTAAAAAAATCTTTTTTAAATGTATGTATAGCTCACATTTATTTTAATGTTTAATGTTTGAAGTGTTTTGTGTATTTATTAAGAAGTTTGGTGATGTTTCTGTGACAAGAAATTCGCCATAAGAACTTAACTCTTATTTACATCAATTAGCCTATGGTAAAAACGGTTTTGTTATACATTGGTTAGCTTAAAGTCACAGTTTACAAAGAACTTATTGACAATATTATGTGAGGACTTACTGTACCCATTAATGTTTTATTTAGAATTTTTACACTCGATATATGTGTTTATGTATGTGTGCGTGTAATATTGATATTTATTTTCTCTTTTTGTATGTGGGTATTATTGAATTTTGGTTGGGGAAACACATATCCATGTTTATGCCCATTAATGTAACCTTATCTGGTTTAGCATTTGTACTAGATTTTTTTATATTTTAGTAAATTATTATTATTGATAATTATATTAAAATAAGCCAAGGTGGATTGATAGATCTTATAGCTTTGGCTTTGGTCTTCTTTAATAATATCTCAGATGCTTGTATAATAAATATAGTCCTTATGTTAATATGTACTTAAATCTGAAAGATGGCCAGCAAAAATACATATCTTTCATGACAATGCTTCCACATACAAAATATTTAATAACATGTATTTATTTATCTTTTCTTAGGACAATATGCATATTGTACACCAACCAATAACACCATGTCCTGTGAGATGCATGAAGTTACCAAGCCACTGTTTAGTGGAATCAGTAAGAAACATGGAAAATTATAGCTTAGGAATACATAAAATTTATGTAGACTATCTGTATTTTTGATAATTTTAAAAATGTTTGCAATGAACTTTCTTAAGATTAATGGCCTCATAACATTAAAAAATGTGGTTAATTAAGTTATTGAATTTCTATTTCTTAACAAAGTTGATGATGAATGTATAACTGGAAAAAAAATCAATATTTACCTCTATCGTGGCTGCCTACATTGGGGCAGTATCACCGATCACATTAAAATCAGAAGACACAAATCTGCTAAATAAGAATCAGCATGTTCTTAAAAACTTAGTAGATGATTTATGAAAACTATGCCTGAAAATGATGATTTGTTCTGCAGAAGATGTCTTGGACATACTGTTTTGTGAAGCATGGCTTTCATTTAGATCGAAGCATTGCTCTTCAAAATGAATTTCATTCATTCTTTGTTTTGGGCAGGGGTAAGGTAAATGATGGTATAATTGATGTACAATAAAATCACTCCATTTAAATACTTTAATGAATTTTGCAAAATGTATACAGTCATATAACCACCACCACAATCAAGATTTTGAACAGCATCTTCCCCTTAGAGGTCAATTCCCTCCCCTCACTTCCAGTCCCTAGTGACGACTAATCTGTTTCCAATAAAAAAATCAGTAAATTTAAATAATGTTTGAGTTTTTGCATCAAATTCATAAATATAAGTAAAACTTTCAAAGTTTATTCTATAGAATATAAATCATATCATTGTAAATGTTAGTGTAAATTCAGTTTAAAGATCATTTAAGATAAGGTTATTTTGTTTGTGGTAATAAGACAAATGTAAATTTTGGTAGAACACAGTGTCATGGTAAAGACAATGTTTATTAAATTAAAAAAATATATGAAACAAAAATGATCTTAGACTTGGTTGTGTTACATGCATAATTCATTTTTGTTTTTAAAAATAGTAATGTATCAATTTATTTTTATGTTCAAAAAATAGTATTATGCTATCAATCACTATAGTCTGTACTGGTCAAATATTTATATATGTGAGAATTATTTATAGTAGTTACATTACATGATATGTGCTGTTAAATACAGAAAAAATATTTGTCAGGACAGTACATAGTTTCTCTTTACTGCCATCATCAGTCAAATGGTAATATTAAAAGTAAATTATATAAGAAATCTAAAGAATTGGGAAAAATTTTATTCCATAATTTTGTTAATATAAATATAAAATATAAAAATAAATATTTAGTGATACACACACACACACACACACACACACACACACACACACACGTTCTTATTTGATATATCTTTAATTTTGATACGCCAAACAGAAACTTTGACATAGAAGTGACTTGAGTCTCTATTGGTCTGTGATTGTTCCTAAATAATTTTTTCATTGTTATTTATTATTATTTGTGCCTACAGCACCTGGTCTTTCTAGGTGGTCTCTCATTCAAGTACTAACCAGGCCCAACCCTGCTTAGCTTCCGAGATCAGACATCAGGCTTGTTCTGGGTGGCATGGCTGTGGACCATGAATTGTGGATCCACTGGGGTGTGAACCCAGTACCTTCTGGGTGTAAAGCAAATGTGCTAACCGCTACACTATGGAACCACATCCTGTTCCTAAACAACTTTATTGTCCTCACATTGGAGGAAAGGAGCAAAGGACCCTAGAAAGAGGCTAGTATTTTGTTCCAAAGCTAGTACTTGGGAAGGCTGGCTCTTACTCTTATCCTTTAATTGCAACCACATGTTCCTCCTTCACATTTACTCTGATTTTACTTTACAAGAGGGAAAGAGAATTGACATTTAATGAGCAAACCATGAACTCAGTGCTGTTGGTATTTTCACCTATATTAGTTTATTTAATCTCTGCAATATTAAAAGGCAGATGTTTTTATTCTTACTTTATGAGTAGAGAAATTGAAGCCCAGAAAGGTCAAAAGTCACTCACTTTATAAATAGTGAGGTTGAAATTTATATATATAGTTTTGACTTTAGCAGTCTGTGTTTAATAAAATGACAAAAAATAGAGCTGAATTGTAAAGCATTAAATGTATATGATTAAGATCTTAATGGTCATGATTTACTTCACTTTGAGATACTTACAAACCATGCTCTTTAAGGACACACCATTTGGTAATCTCGATTTAGAAAACCACAAAGTAGAAAAGTTTTATAAACAGTATATAGTAGATTATCCAGGAATTTACTTCCCTTGTTAGAATAAATATCAAAAATGATTCTTCTTACCTGAGGGATTATGACCCACTTGAGTTGAAGATCACCTGAGAGCTATGCCACACGTCTAGAAATTTGATAATATTATAACAGATTCAAAGTTATCTATACAACAGTGTCACACTAACTTGTTCTGGCCTATCAACAGTTGCTTAAGAGTGTGAGTGGGGTGGAGAGGGGTGGAATTACAAAAGAACAGGAGGAAACTTTTGGGATATGATCATTGGATAAAAACAATGGATATGATCAATCTTATGATTGATGGCATTTGGTTGTATATATCTGTTGAATTTATCAAATTGTGAAATCTAAATATATGCAGTTTATTGTATGTGAACTCTACTTTAATAGAATGGTTAAAAATGCTTTCCTAAGTGAAAGAGAGAAGGGTCAAGTTATAGCTAGAATGC
>PVKZ01000217.1:1082728-1137517 GCA_004027375.1 Macroglossus sobrinus
ATTCATAGAGAAGATTCATATCCATGACTTACAACTATATTATCCATATCTTTTCTTTATATCACTTTATGTTAGTACTTTATTCTATCATTTTTTGTGACATAGATTAAAAAATAGAATCATTTTTATTTTTTACAGACATAGATATTGAAAAAAAGCATTCTTGTTTTAGGTAAAATTTATCTGTTGGATTCTTAACCTCCTATTTCTTTGCTATTCTTCTTTAACAGTTGCTCAATCTCTTTCCCCAACACACACACTCACACATATATATACACACAAATATAACTATACAATTATTTAGAATTTAGAATTCAATTAAATTTTAATTGCTTTTAAAATATATCTTGCATAATATAATACTGCCCCATGCTTAAGGACTTCAGAACATTTTCCAGTGTCAGAGGGTTAGATGGGGAAGAGATTTGGGGAATATTGTGAAACTGATTGTGCTCTTTCCTAGCACAGGTTTAAGGATGCTCAAAGTTGGATGTTCAGCCTTCCTTTAGCAAGTGTACTAGTTCTTACTATATTTTAAGTAAAGATAATATTTTTAGCCAAATAGTCTCTTCTGTATTCTTACCTGTTCTTATTTATTTTTATGAATTATACATATTTTTGTGAGTTATATTAATAATTTCTTTTTTTGGAACAATTCATCATATAAATAAATAAGTTTAAAATAAAAACTTTTTTTTTTTTACTTGCTGAGAAATTTTCTCACTGACTTAGAGTTTTTTAGCTTAAATTAGGTCCCCTGGAGGATATATCTCATTTTTTTGCTCCTATTAATTAATTTATATATATTACCTTATTTTTTCAGTGACTAGAGGGAGTAAAAACTAAGATTTAGGAAATAAAAGGAACGATCCCTGCTTGAAGTAGATTTTTCGAGTTGTCATTTGTTAAGGGTTGATGCAAATGATAGAGATACATGGCTGTTCTTCAATTCTTCAGTGTTCAAGTAGATATTCAGGAGCTTGAATCTATGAACCTATCAGGAATAAGATGCCATGAATGACATATCTGTTCTCTGATTACTAATTTCACTTCAATGATTTCATATGTGTTTTTTAAATTAGCATCTGTGACATTTTTTGAAGTGAGTAAGGAAACATGCTAATTGCTTTCATTGCTGAGTTTTCGGATAAAGTGAGAAATGTCCCATTAACTGAGAGTGAAACATAACTGAGAGTGAAACAAAGAGAGAAGCTGAGATGAGTTTGAAATCTAGAATAACAACTACAGGTAATTTTGCTATGTTTGTGTGTTGGTGTTAGCTGACTGAGTTTTCTCTGCTTACTCAGTTTTGAAGGATCTTCATTCTGAATGTGTACAGGAACTTGACAGTGTTTGCACTAAAAGTGTGTCAATGGGGTAATCGCATCTGAGTATAACAATTCCCTTTCTTAGTTATGTAGGAGGGAGTAGAAAAGACTTCTGATCTTTGTAGATAGTTGCTGTCTGTCAATGGGATTTCTAAGTAAAACATCTTTTTTTTCCTGGTATTTGTTACTTCATAGTAATGGGAATACTTTGACTACCTTCCTGGTTGGGTAAGTCACAGAAGAGCACTATTATTGTAAATTATGCATCTACTACATGCTTTATAATGTAATTAATTTTTTAAAATTAACTATTTTCTAGGAGAGAATGCCTAGCATAGGAGGTGGAAATGGAAATTTCCAATAGTAAAGTCTAGAGAATGTTATAATGGAGAAGTATATACAATTCAAAATGACTTGATTTTTGTATAGTAAACGTTTGTACTTTTAGTGAAAAACATTGCAAAAGGAAGAAAGAAATATGCCAATGTACTCCTTTGAATCAGATACCAGTCATTTTATGTTTTATATTGTAAAGTCATTGACTAACTAGTCAGAATTAGTCTAAATATACTAAGTTATATACCCTGTTCACATCTAACCAAAAATACATGTTCTTTAGAACTGGTTGATTTGAAACATGCCTGATAACTATTTTTATTTTATCAGTCATGCTTTTTTTTGGTATTCGTTCTTCTATTTCATATTCATCCATAAAATGCAATGAATGTATTATACTTTATGTGACTCTAAATAGTTGAGATGCTATTTTGTGGTAATATTTAATACAAACTCTTTGAGGACATAAAAACTAATTCTTAAACACTTTCTAGTATATTTCTTCTGGAAATACTGTAATATCACCTTTTGATTCTAAAACAGTGTATCATCATGATCTTTCTGTTGATCACATATTTATCCAATTAAATGTAATTTAATTGAAAGGCTGACTATAAACTGATTCTCTCAATTTTCTCTATGACATTTCAGAGGGAGAAAAAACCTGTTATTTATATCTACATTTAAATTCAAATACAAGATCTCATATAGTACTCAGACTTCACATTATGTATTTTCCTCTACTAATAATACATTTTCAGCAGCTATGTGGGAGTTTAGGATCAATTTAGCTACATTAGCTTGTTTAGAAATAATGTTACCTAAAATGATAGAAATTCAAAATATAATGTGAGTACAACCTCTGATACTTTCTATTATAATTTTCTCAGAAAATGTATGCTGCTGAGTTTGGGTGAAATATTTGTTCTCCTCTTGTCCTTTAATATTTCCCCCTGGGTTCACTCTAAGTAGTTTCAGAAGTCTTTTTTGGTAAAGTCCTGAAATAGACCTGAAGAATTATCTTGTTGTAGCCTCTTAATTGAAGATAAAAAAAATTAGATTTAGAAAGGCAACAAGACTTGTCCACGGTCACACAGCTGGTTAGAACTAATGCTACTTATCCCGTGACATGTCCATTCTATGGGTGAATAAGTGAAATTGTAAAGAATATTTGACTTTGAGACTCCAAAATCTCCATAGAAAATGACCTTTAAAATAATAAACATTGTAGAAGTTATGAGATTTGCTTGGACAACAGTGACTATAATGCAAACTTTTTATTTTACAAAGTATTTTTTTTTGAAATGACCATTTCGTAGACATTGTAAAATTGAGGTTAGGCAAAGGTAAAAAAATGAAAATGCGATGAGGATTAAAAAATACCCATTAAGTTTTAAAACACCATTCTGAGTCTTCCAGATTTCCTATAATAGGCAGTACCTTGGTACAAGTTGTCCTACAAGAACACTATGATTTTTTAAAAATTCAATACTAACAACTTTGATTATTATTTGGGTATAAAACTTTATAATAAATGTTATGCATATTCCATTGGGCAGATCTGTTCTCTCGGTATAGAATCTTTCCTTTGCTCTCTGTAGCAAAAGTGACTTTTAGCATCCATCCCTGAAGGAGACAAGGCAGAGAAAGAAGAATCATTTTTTAATTTTAATCTTGGCGGGTTAAAATTACCTCACTAAATCAGTGTTTTGGAATTTAGATTAAGGTTCTAATAAACTGACAAAAATTACTGTTAAGTTAAATATTTGTATTCCATATGGCATAAATTTGTTGTCTTTGTGGATAGTCATATTCTGGCCATATAGTGAATTTTCCTTCTATAAGCTTATAGAAGTTCATCCAGCAATATTCCAGTACATTCCTTTGAGGGCAGAAATATGAATGTGAGCAGAGCACTGTTCTGTTCTTGAAAGGTACCTTCCCTGACCACTTTAGCTCACAAGAATCTCCCTTTTTTTCCCCAATCTACAAATTCTTCATTTTACATCATTCTGTACTACTTTGTAATTATATGTAACTTATCTTCATGCTGAGCTATTCTAAGCTCTAAAAAAACTTATAGTGGTTAATTCAGATATTTGCTAACTTGTTGTCAAGTCAGAACAGTGATTCATTCAATATGCAATTATCGAGCACTTACTATATGCCAGACACTATTGTAGATACAAGGGATAGAGCTGTGAATAAATAATTCAGGAAAAGCCCCTTCCTTCTTGAAGCTTATATTCTGATAGGGTGGGAGGGCATCCTAAACACACAAATAAAATGAATTGAGAGAGACATACATGATATTAAGAAAATATAAGAGAACTGGGGAGAAAAAGGTGATTTTTTTTAGATAGGATGATCATAAAAAGACTCTTTAAAAGTGATCTTTAGGCCAATTCTTAAATAATGAGTACAAACCAGCAATGCAAACATTGGGGGTAGAGAGGGAACATCGAAAGCAAATGTGACAAGGCTGTAGATGGGACAATGCAGGTGGGATAGTGTGATATGAAAACAAGTTCTTAGTGATAAGAAAAGACCAAATCATGTAGAGCTACATAGGCCAAGTAGAAAAAAGTTTGGATTATGTTAATGTTGAAATAGGAAGTGAGTATAAGGTCTTAAGAAATGGAGTGATATTATTATTTTGACTGCATTGGGAGAAAACATTGTAGATGGACATGAATGGAAACCATGTCTTCATATATTTTATTATTTTCTACAGATCTGAATGGAAAGGAATCTATTTATCAGGTCCCTTTGGATTATGCGTGTGCCCATGTATGTGTGAATGTGTGTGCATGAATGTGTTTGGGGAGGAGTGGACTTGGATTACTCCTCTATATGCATGGATTATCATAGATATGAGAGGCCTGGGGTTGCACTGAAGGTCAAAATGATCCTGATGCCTGAAAGAACATAGGCCTTGAAGGAAAAGATAGATTGTATTTGAGAAAGAAAATCAAACCGACAGGATGGAGCAGGCAGTAGGCCAGTGAAAGGAAGAAGAGCTGATCTGGGCCTGGGCAGTCAGGGAACTCACTAAAATAGAGGTGAGTTGAAGGCCATCTTAAGATAATTTTAATAAACACTATAAATTTCCATGTTTTCTTTTTTTTTCCTTCTTTTGTTGGGCCGAAGGTGATATGACCTAGACTGGCGTGGTCTGACATTATGTAACCACATAAAGTACAAATATCTACTTTACATATCTTGTCATCTCTTGTTTCTAGCAATTTCTAGAAATTGCTACTACTACTCCACAACCCCTTATCCAAAACCCTCAGGGCTATGTGTGTTTTGGAATTAAGATTTTTTTCAGGTTTTTTAAAGATAATGTGATGCATATGCCAGATATTATCTAACTCCCTATTGGAGTCTGAAGTGATACTCTATAATCAAACAATATTTTTGCAGAAAAACACAGTGTTATTCACACAATGTAGGAAACAGGAATATAAATAGGCAAGCATCAGTTTAAATAAGGTTTGCAGATAAGAGAGTCTGTGCTAAACTTTCTAAAATATTCTCATTTTCCCAATTTTTAAAAAAATTTTGTAATCAAGATATTTTTACTCAGAAGAAAATTAGGTTTAGAGAAGTTAAGTTACTTGCTAAATAGTTGGGCCAGAATTTGAACACTGCCGTGGCTAACCACAAATTCTCTGTCCTTAGCTAACACATATTACCTGTATAGAAATGGTGATTTCTGCTTACAAATATCTGCCTTGTATGTAAAAGCACATGTGTATTGAGAGATAGTGTAAAGGAACTACAATAAATGATGACTGCTAATAACTTTAAAATCTAAATTTTTCAGAGATGAAGATTATTTCTCTGTAAGTTATTTTATACTATTTCTAGCATGGGACCAACCATAATACTAATAATGACAAAATTATCTTGTAATATTTTGAAGATTTAATTATGATAAATCTAATTAATAACTTCATTAAAGGACTTAATTTTGATAAATGATTTAGATTATAGTAAATTTTAAGGACTACATTTTTTCTATTATCTCATTAACAGAGAAAATTTTGTATATAGATGAAAGTAATCTCATTTATTTTAACAAAACTTAAGAACATAAATTCAGGGAGTTGTATAGGCTGGAGGCCTTTGTCTATACTGAGTACTTACTCAGCTGGAACTATCCAGCTACATGGAATGGGGCCCTGGAAGCAAGCACGGGATAAGACTATTCTCTACAACAGAGATCTATCTCTCTAGTTTAACTAAGAATGTTGTTGAGATGGAAAGTGCTGAAAAGATCTGAAAATGCTGAGTTCGTGGTTACTAGAGCATTTTGCATACTTTTAATATGGCAACCACTTGATTTTTTCTTTCCTAAATTTCTTTAAGACTGTTTTCTATCTTAAAAGTTATCAAAGATGTTAATAGAAAATATTCTTCCTTTCACTGAAATTTAATACACACTTAGTTTGACCAGCACACACTGTTTTGAGCAGAAAATGTTATGTGGTTAATCTTTTTCAACATTGTCTATCATTTTATTATTTAATTTCATAATTTTATTTCAGATTATTCTATTCTGTGTGTATGTTTACGAGTGTGTGAATGTGTGTGCATTTTCGTGTGTGCATGATATGCAGTTGATCCTCATTATTTGCTATATTATATTGTTATATTCTATAAAGTTCCCATAAACACTGAATTAACAAATATTAAACTAGTGCTCCTAGGGGACATACAGGATTAGGTTACAGTGAACTTATTGTGATAACATTTTTGTCAACTAATCAATACATAATTTTATATTACATGTGTTTCCATTTAAAGACACCTTATGTAATAGGTATTGTTGATTCCTTAACATTGAACTCATGACCAACAGCACTGTAATTCATGCCTGAATGAAGCTTTACTAACATATTTCCTCTATAAGGTACATCACAGCCTTCTTATGCTTAGGAGCAGTAGACAGCACTAAACTTGGTGGCCATTTAAACAGCAAAATCACTAATAGAAAGGACAAAAATTTGAAAAGCATAGCACTAAATAAACCGTGAAAAGGTTTACAGTATGAGAGCTGAAACAAAGAGCTAGAGGTGCCTCGTTCAACCTCAGATGGGGGACATGTCAGGTTACTCAAATTTTTCAATGCTCTGGTCACATCTGAATGATCATGAAAGCAAGCACCTCATGTATTGATTTAATGGTTACAAATAAATTTTAGTAAGTAGGCAAATTTACAAATAAGGAATCTACAGATAATGAAGATTGTATAAGAATGCATATATGACATGTCTTGATTAGTAGAAGGTGGGAATTATCTCCTATTATGTTCTATCTTTTACTTTGTAATACTTAGTGGATAGCCAAATCTATTCCGTGTTTCCACTTATTGTTAGTTACAGGAAAATATCTCTAAGTGTAATTATTATTTCCTTTTATATACATGTGTATTAAACTTGAGTATTTAAGTGCATTTATATTTAAATACATGAATGTTATTTGTATATACATAAAGACTGAGCACAAGTGAGAGAGCGAGAATAAAAGAGAGGAGAAAAAGGACATTAATGTAGGGAAGAAAGTCATTTTTAAAAGTAATGAATTTCCTAATTATTTATATGTTAACGTAGCAGCCTGCTTAATGATTATTTGAAGTACATAAAATTGACTTAACCTCTTCTCTTTACAGACAAATTGAAAAGCTTTTATAATTAATATAATCTTAACATTATTTTAAAATACAGTTAATGGAAAGTCATCCATCTTCTTACATAGCTAATTCAGTTTTTGCTACACTTATAACTCCTGAATTTGAACATATTATATACAAAAAGTGCTGCTTTGTTTTGTTTTGTTTTGTTTTTCTTCTTAATATGAAAGTCAGAAGAACATTTGCTTAGTCTATTACCAATTCAATTCTTTGTTTTATCAAAATTAATTTACGATTTCTAGTAATACTGAATAGCATAAGAAAGTAAATATAGTAATTGGATTCCCTTTTCCAGGAAGACCTGTATTTGATTATTAATAACATCTAGAATTGAGGCCCCTTGAAAATAAAATAAATTCACTGGTTGTATCATATTTTGTACTTAGAGATTTTTCATTGCCATATCTATGGAGAACAGAAAGCCTTGGTCATTTTAATCATTTGGTCCATTTAGAAAAAAATAATCAGATATAGGGAATAAAAATGAGTGCTCTGTCAATTTTCTAATCTTTAGACTCTAACTCAGTGTCTCAAACATCTGTTCAACAACTACTTATGCAAATCACTGTGTTACATATTATTGAGAGGGTGCCAACATAGAAGCATGAATCTTTTCTGTCTCAAACCACACTACAGTGAGAGAGGTAAGATGGCATAACTAGAACCCAGTGAAGAATGAAGACTTTATATAAGAAATAGCAACACAGGCTATGAATTAAAAAATGGGAGAATAGAGAATGGAGCATTTAGATAAAGACATGGCATTCTGAGTAGAATCTATTAGGTAGAAAAGGAGAGTGTGGTTCTTCAACAGACTTTGCTAGAGCAGGGCATTCTTGATAGTAAATAAATAGTAGGTTGGTAATTTCCACGAAGGTGTGAATGGTAATTTGTTCATGTATTTGTTCATGAACATAATTGTTCATGTATTGAAAGCTAAGTAATATGGTTGGACTTTAATAATAGAAAATAGGGATCTATTGCAAAATATTGAGCTAGTAAAGTAAGTGCTTTAAGAGCTAAACTTCCTCTAGCAATGGAATTTAGATGTATTAAAAGAGATGAGAGACTACAGGCAAAGAAACTAGTAAGAAATTTTGTTAAGGGTATTGAGGACCTGAACCAGTGAAGGAAATTTGAAGTAGGAAAACGGGGATGAATGTGAGAGACATTGTTGAGAAAGAATGTTTGTAATGTAATGAATACTTTCCAGTTGGCAGAGAGATTTTTTTGGCCAAAACACTGAGTTTTTGTAGAGAATTTACTTCTAAAAATTGCTGTTCTCTTTTTACTTGGAGTGGGGAAATGTTTATTGTTTGTTTCTCTGTAGATTTGTCAAAATGTACTTACCTGTGGTATTAGATAGTATATATGAATTATCTATTTTTAAGCACAGGGACAAAATATTTCACTTAACCTTAAAACTATGCCAATTAATAATTTTATCTTTATTAGTCGTTCAGAAGGTATTTTAATATTATGGGCCTTAGTATGAAAATTAAGAATATCAGTTATTATGATACTTTATTTTCTATACCACTTCTGATTAATGGAATTCAGAAGAATAAATTACAATAGCAAACTCACTGAAACAGCAGTGTAGAGTAACTTATTTCAATTATCCAGTATAGAAACAACTTTTGAACTCAGTTTTGTCACCTATTTTTGTCGTAGTTATTACTCGCCTAGTTGAAAGTTAGCAGAGGCAATCAAAATATTTACTTCCTGACATATATTTTATTTAAAAATGGAAACATTCTTCTCCATCTCAGAGACTTTGAAAGATATAATGGATATGTTGTGGGCAAATTTCATATGAAAGACTAAAAGTGAATATATTTGAATAAGTTCAGTATTTGCAGGGAATTTAAGAGAACTAAATAATAGTAGCATCAATAAAAAAACTATTCTCTTTCTCAATTCCACAGAAATACAATAATAGGATATTGTTATTTAAGCAAAGTCATGGGGGAAACGGTCATCAATGCTTGCTGAAAGATTTCGAAAGTCTAGTTAGAGGTGAAATCTGCATCCATACACATTGGATTCTATATATTCTCAACTCTAATCATTTTAGAGAAGACCAGAATGATATGATATAAATGACATTCCAGACAGTTCTGTAGTAGAGTTGAGTAAGAGGAAAAGAGTCTTCTTGAGAAAAAGAGTCTTCTTAATAAAGCACAGGAGAGCTAGGTTTGATATGAGACTGATGCTTTTAAATACGTAAGAATACATAAGCAGAACAGACATATTTTCATGTAGTTGGTACAAATTTGAACCTTCAAAACATTTAAAAATCAAAGTCATCACTATGAATCCAAATCAGTATTTTATAGTGAAAAAATTGGAGAACATATGGTAAGACAAATTAGCACCTAAGACAATAAATTAACTATTTCTACTCTCTGCCTACTTTTAGAACTTTGTAAAGGTGACAGTCTGGAATGACCTACATTTGTCCACAGGGCCAAGGCAGGTTTTCCCAATCAGAGCAAAAGTTATTTTGAAGTATATCTTTCAAAGTACTCAGAATCATGGTTCTTAGTGAAACAAATATGAAAACCACTGTTGAACTGACTAATAGTCATCACTGGGAAAGCAGGAGGCTATCAAAATGGAAGATTAATTTTGGCCTTAGGAGTATTGCACTTTTTGAAATTAGCAATTTACAGGGTTATTACAGGAATAAGCAATTACCAGTTTCATTAAGCTTGACCCTTATAAAAGTAGTTTCATTTTGGGAAGGGTCATATGTCTTTTCAACTTGACTTCAAACATTCCAAATTATTATTGCGGTTTTAAAACCTTGTTCACTATACTTTTAAAGTTAATACCAAGAAGTTTGTCTATATTTTTATTTTGTCTTGTTTGCTTTTTTAAGTTCTCCCAGAAGACTATTTAACAGGCTATGAGGATGTACTCTTTGTAAAATTCTTTGTCAGAACTTATTTTTAGATTGTCACATAATTAAAATATATACTTCACTTAATACTTATGCTAATAAGTGATTGCCATGTATAATTCTACAAAGTGACTACAGAAAAAAAGATATTGGTTAACAGAAATGCAATAAAATAGAAATTAAATTTTTTAGTTTAATAAAGACATGAATATAACATGGTAACATAAAAGACATGCAGTTTTGGGGACGGTCAGAATATCATTTTAAATATAAACTAAGGATTAACACTTTTAGGATGTATTTTTTCAATAACGGTATACCTTTATGTGTTGAAATTTATTTTTGCGAGCCATTTTTAGTCATACTAAGACTGAGAGAATTTACCTCAAATAAACATTCAAAAAATAACTTAAAAGATAGACTTTTTCAAGAGAAAAATTGGACCTTCAAGAGTCATGTGCTGATCTTTTCTCTGTTCATTCTCATATCTATTTCTTGTCATTCTCCTGCTTTGTTCTATATTTCATTCAATTCTAGAAGTTAGAAAAAATAAACAGAATAAAATTAAAGGAAGGAAGAGGAAGAAACAAAGAACAAAGATCAGAAATTTATAATGTAAGTAAAAGAAAGAGATGATCACCAAAACCAAAAATTTGGCTTAGTAAGGAAATTAATGATATCTGACTATCTGTCAAAATTAATCAGGAAAAAAAGAGAAAGAACAGAAGAAAATGAATTTGGATAAAAAGAGGCACAAAAATATTTTTAAATCTCTATGATTTCTGTATCTTTAAGCTAATATAAAAACTTATGTGAAATAGATGACTGTGCATAACATTATACATTTCCAAAATTAATTCAATAGATACAAAAATTTTATCACCAAATAGCCAGTAAGAAATAAAATAACTCAGAATTTATTCTCTTCCCTCATTGCCCTCTGTCTTGCACAGACCACAGAAATTTTAAAGCGCCCATATTTAAATAATAGATAATCACTAATCTGGGTAAATTGTTTCAACAAAAAAGAGAACAAGTAAATCTTTTTAACTTAGAAATCTTGGTAGAAAACTGGACAAGAGTAGTAATAGAATGAAAAATTAAGGACTGATTCCTTCTGAATATACAAACATATAAATACTAGCAAAGTAAATTCAGTATGTTGTGTGTGACATTTGTATAGAAATTGACCAAAAATGTGATATCTGGAACCAGGGAAAATAGGTTTCACATGAGAATAAACTATAAATATAATACACTACATTAATGAGACTCTATCTGAACTGCAAATAATGGCAAATATTTGTTGTTTCTTCTCCCATCAAGAAGTGGAATCTGTTCTTCCCACTTTTGAAGCTGGGCTTGGTCATGTGACTTGCTCTGGCTGTTGGGACATTAGCAAATATGCTAAAATAGGCTTAAATAGCACTCAGGAATTGGGTCTTCAGCTTTCTTGTTGCTTAGAGCCCTGATACCATCCTGTGAAGAAGTGTGTGCTAGTCTCCTGCAGAATGAAAGGACAAATGAACAGAAGCCACAGTTGTCCCAGCTGAGCCTCCATAGGTCTGCCTGATGAATATAGCCTTATGAGTGAGTCTAAATGAGAGCAGTAGAACTGCTCTTCCAACAAACAGAATCATGAGAAAAAAAAATAAATCATTGTTTGTTTTAAGTCACTAAGTTTTTTTTGCATTTTCTTACTCAGCAAATGCAAAATGATATGTAACACTTGATCTGATTCAGGAAAAATTTTATAGTTTTAAATGTTCTTCATTAGGAAACACAATGGCAAACTAGCAGTATTTTAAATCTGATTAAATTATTTATCTAAAATTTCCAGTTAATATATTTAGTGGTGAAGCTTTAGAAACATCCCTATTAAAATTTGCAGCCAGTCAAGAATTCTATTACCTCTTCTATTTAATATTGTACCAGAAGTTCTAGCAATATAATATAATAATAAAAAGAGAAATTAGCTATACAAATTAGAAAAGAAAATGCTGTCTTTAAATGGAGATGATGAGATTGTTTACATAGGAAGCCCTGGAGAATGAAAATATCATTAGAACAACAACAAAAACACTGGAAATTATGCTGAAGAATAACAACAAGGTATGGTGACCTGTTCTTCCAGATGGCATAATTTATTATTTATTAAATTACAGTAAGTAAATAATAAGGTAACATGCAGGCATTAAAAAATGACCAATAGAATAGAAGACAGAACCAAGAAACAGATCTAGATATTTAGATCCAGTTGACATTACAAATGTCATTACCAAGTTGACATTACAAATGAAAGAGTAAACTAACTATTAAATTATAAGTGGACCAAATAAATAAATAAATAAAAATGAAATATAGAAAGATATCTTTCTGATAGGGAGGAAAGCATTTAAAAATACACAGAAAACTTAAACTAAAAATAATTGACGAATGCAAATTAAGTTACATTTTAAAAATATTTAACCACAACAAAACCTCTCATAAATATAGTTGAAATGCAAGCTACAGACTAGAAATAGATTATCAGCCACACATATGGCTGACAAAAGATCACCTGTAGAATTTTAAAAGACCTTCTATTAGTCTAAAAAAGAAATGAGCAAAGGCAAATCATAGAGGAGGAAACACTATGGTAAACTAACAGAAGAAAAAGAGAAAGTTGCTCAACCTCATTATGTAGAAGTAAAAAACTTTCCAGTAAATCAGTCACAGAGAAGTGATATCTCCAGGTGCCAGTCCCCAGGAAAGCACAGACCACCACCAGGATGCAGATAATGGAACTGCCTGCTAGGCCCTGTTTGATCTAAGAGTTCCCTGGGGACATTTACCTTTGTGTAGGACATTTACCTTTGTATAGGACATTTATTTTTGTGTAAGACCTTTACTGCCAACATCTGCTTTCTGTAATCTGCTTGCTTGCTTGTTCAGAAGACCACCAGGATATGGTCTTAAGCTTTATAAACTGCTTTCTCTGGAAGCTTGAGGCTAATCTCCTCTGACCCTGCGTGGTAGAGAGTCAGCCGCCAGCCGGCTAATAAGGGCTCACAATTCACCTTGATTGGCTCCGTGGGTCTTAGAATTGATCGTGCCACAACAATTAGTCATCAAGGAAATGCAAATTTAAAACATTTCACATCAGTATGGCCATACATTTTTAAAAATATGAACATAAAATGTATCAGTGAAAATTTAGATTTTAAACATGTTTATGTTAGCATGAATTGAAAAGGCCACTCCGAAAGGGCAATTTGATATGATAGTAAACTTGAACATGAGCATACCTTTAAGAAAACAATTCAGTTCTGAGAAATATATTCTAGAAAATTATCCACTACCAGTAAACAAAGAGCTATATCTAGAATATTTGTTACATCATCATTTGTAATAGCAAATTTACTGTAAATTGGATAAGCATATTCTGGATGTAATCATAATAAAATACTAAACACCTATGAAAATGAACCATCTATAACAGTGAATCTCAAAAACAAGTATGTCATTGCTTATATAAGGTTTAGAAATATGTAGAAAAACTATTTTATTTATAAACATGTATCTATGTAGTAATAGTATAATAATAAGCATGGGAATAATAAACACCAGCTGAAGATAGTAGATACAGCTGTAGAAGTGATGGAATTTGGATATACAAACACTTTAATGTGTTTTATTCAATAAAATCTAAAATAAAAATGAAAATTTTATTATTTAGTAAAATTGTTTAAAGAATACAAAGACAGACAGACACAGAGAGGCAGCCAAAATGAGGAGACAAAGAAGCACAGAATAAAGCTCCAGAAAAAGAAATCAACAAAATGGAGACAGGCAATCTACCAGATGCAGAGTTCAAATCACTGGTTAAAAGGATGCTAAAGGAACTTAGAGGAAGAGTAGATGTACTCAGTGAGAACTTTAACAAAGAGATAAAAAACATAAAAATGGATATGGAAAACATAATAGGGAGCCAGTCAGAAATGAAGAATTTAATATCTGAGGTAAAGAGTACATTAGAAGGACCCAACACAGGGATGAAATGGAGGATCGAATCATTGACATAGAGAATGAGGTAGCAGAGGACACCCAGTCAGAACAGCAACAGGAAAAGAGAATCCAAAAACATTCACATCATATGGGTACTGGAAGAAGAAGAGAGAGAGCCAAAGAGATAATGATAGAAAACTTCTTTAACTTGGTGAGGGAAATAGACATACAACTCCAGGAAGTTCAGAGAGTCCCAAACAGATAAACACAAAGATGCCCACACTATACACATCATAATTAAAATGCCAAAGATTAAATTCAAAGAATTTTAAAAGGAGCAAGAGAAATACAATTAGTTACCCATAAGATTGTCAGCTGAATTCTCAACAGAAGGACTTGGCACAAAATATTCAAAGTGGTGAAAATTCAGGACCTACAACCAAGAATACTTTACCCAGCATAGTTGTTTATAATTAAAATACAGATAAAGAACTCCCCCAGAAAATAAGCTAAAGGAGTTTGTCACCACTAAGCCAGTTATTACAGGAAATTTTGTCTATTTAAGTCTTTTTCTGTATTTTAAATAGATTATTATTATTATTTTTTTTTGTTTACTGAGTTATAAGTTATAGTCTGGATAAAAGTCTTAACCAGACACAAAATTTGCAAATATTTTGAGTGGGGCTTCATTATTATTGTGGCTCCTACTTTAGGCAGTTAGTATATTTGTGCTCCTATAATTTCTTTGCCCTTTTTCTCTATAAAGGTTTGAATCTTATGAAAAACATCAATTCCAACTCATTAGCATTCTTACATTCCAATTACCACTATTTTTGTCAAAGTAATTATTTTTACTCTATGTATTTATTTCAAAAGTATAACCATAATTCAAAACATTCTTTGAATTTTTCTCATGATTTGCATTCCTAGCTAGCATTAAATCCTTGCACACAGTGTACATACTCACAATAACATGTTCATTTTCTCAGCTACAAAATATGTTAATATTTTGCCAATTGCAGATGTCACTCTTGTGGTAGTTGGGCAAACACTAGTCGGCAAGATTAGTATCTCATTGAAAATAGGGATTTAGTGAAAAAAAAACAATAAAAATATTCCTAAATATGCTTTAAAAAACACTAGTAAGTAATAATTCTTGAAGTCAAATACTTCTAAAAGAAACTAGATTAATCAGCATTAAAACTTGCTGGGGTAGATAACTCTTTTGAATTATCCTCTTAGATTGCCTAGGAGACACTGCCACATTGACACAATTCATGCTGGGTGCATTCTCCCACAGGTTTATTTTACTCTGAGTGTTCCTCTTAAAAAAGGGGGAAAAGAAAAGAAAAGAACAACTGGCATTAAATGAATGTCCTTTACACCTGAATATGTCTTTTGTTTCATTTTCAAAAGTCTCTCCAAAAGAAAACCTTGTATAAACACCTGGCATTTCACAAATTATTGTGTAGCTTAAGGGCACTTTTCCTGGGCCTTGTCTTTTATTCATATGGTGAAAGGGCAGAGCATAAACAGATCACCTTTGTATGCTCTACCCTCACATGATTTAAGAGGTAGGGCAGGGAGAATAATACATATTCTTTGATGTATTCTTTTGTTCTGTTGAAGGATAAATTTTTTTTTTAAAGAAAAATTTATAACATACAGATATAAAATAAATGTGTAAAAGATTTTGTTTAACTATTATTAAAGAGAGCTATGCAGATGTTAATTAAAGTTCAGAGGAGAAGTTAACAAATCTCAAATTTACATGGAGCAAAGACATGTTGAAATGAATCTGTAAGAGGTAAAACTGGCTTTTTTACATGGAGGATACTGAGGGTGCAGAGGACCATTCATGGTATTTCATTGAAAACATCCAGTAATCTTTTTTGCTTATTTCAAATTTTTGCATAGCCTTAAAAAGGGGTTGTCAAATTTTTTCTGTAATGTGCCAGATAGTAAATATTTTAAGTTTTATGGGCCTTATGGTCTCCCACTCGACTCTGCTATTGTAATATGAAAGCAGCTGTAGACAATACATGAACAAATGGGCATAGTTATGTTTGAATAAAATTTTAGTTATGGACACTGAAATTTGAATCATATTATTTTCATGTGTCATGAAATAATTTTTTTTTTATTTTTCCCCAATCAGATTGGGATGAACTAAAATTGGTACACATTTTCCAAAGTATGTGATTTATGGTAATAAATTACCACCCATAGTAGTATAAATCTATCTGTCCATCTATTATCTATCTATCTATCTATCTATCTATCTATCTATCTATCTATCTATCTATCTATCACCAATCTATCTGTAGTCTATCATCTATCTATCTATCTATCTATCTATCTATCTATCTATCTATCTATCTATCTATCTATCTATCTATCACCAATCTATCTGTAGTCTATCATCTATCTATCTATCTATCTATCTATCTATCTATCTATCTATCTATCTATCTATCTATCATCTATCTATCTCTACCTATCTATCTACTTATCTACCTAGCTATCTATAAATATAAATGTGTTGGCAATAAAAGAACAATAAAGTCTTATACTGAAAGAGCTGAAAAAACATGATTGGCTAAATAAAGATTACTATATTATTTCACCCCAGTTTATCACCCACTCTGCTCACAATACTCAACCACATATGATCAAGTCAGTATGGCCTTTGAAAGTAAAGATTTTTTTATCATGAAATCATTCCTTTAGAATTTTTTAAAAATTACACATGGAAAACAATCAAAATGATTCTGAGAATAAACTTTTAACAGCCCTCATATACCTGATGGCTGAAGAACTGATGACTCTATAAACTGGAAACTGTAATATTATATTTTTATATATTTATTTTATATATTATCTATTATTACATTTTATAACTGTTATGAACATCCTAGAGTCATCAGATATATATTTGTGGGTCCATGAGTTTTTAATAGGGTTTTAAAGAGGTATTTTTGTGAATGATCTAATAAAATTATAAGCATATTATTTATTATTTGGAATCCCACTTTATGGCCAATACTGCTATAAAATTTTTGTTTCTATACTTCTGTTTATCTTTTAGTGGGCTTTAGCCAGCATTGTACAGTGTAGTGTTTATTATAACACAAGTCCAACTGTGATCTTTGGCTCCTTGTTGTAGGGTATACAAATATATTCAAGAGCAGGGTTTGGCAATCTTTCTGTAAAGGGCCAGCTATTGAATATTTTAGATTTGGGGGGATCATAAGGTCTCTATTACAACTAATCAACTTAGCACTTGTAGCAGGAAAGCAGCCATAGACACATGAATGAATGAGTGTGGCTGTGTTCTAATAAACTTTACAAAAACAGTAGAGGGTTGAATTTAGCCCAGGGGCCTTAGTTTGTTAATTCTTATTCTATAGCATCTGATGAATTTTCAAAAGTCTAAGAAAAATCAATCTATAATTATACACTATCTTAACAGAATTATATAATAAATTAGGACTAATAAATTTAGAAAATCATTATCTGCTTAACAGCATGATTTTTGCTTTATAGTAGTATAATTTAAAATAAGGTCATTACTAATGCTTAATGTTATAGAACTGTAGGTTTCTCAAATTTGATTTTTAATAAACAGCTCATTCCTGAAGAAAATTAGCCTGCATTCCACAAGTTTTTTTCAACAGACTATAAATAGCTTTTCTGTTTGACTCAGCCATAACTCCCAGATATTTGAGTAACTAAATAAATTGCTAACCATAGTTTTAGAAGCTGTATAAGACATACTTTTTCATATTTGTGTTATTGCAAGTGCAGGGTTTTTAGAATATCAGCCAAATGAAAGGTTTTTGGATGAAAAAATTTCAATGTTAAAATGCAGTGACAGACCAGAAAGTTTAAAAGCTTGTTAGTTCCCTCAAAATCTCTTTGCTAGATAAATTATATGCAGAAATTATCAAAATTATTTTGAATATGCACTCAATAAATATTTAGTTGCTAAGTTGATTAATTTTTATGAATACATTTCTAAATTTATTATTTTATTTACCATTCTTGATGACTCTAACAAATGTTTCTTATGATAATAATTTAACTTACAGTAATCTCTTTTAAGTTCTTTTTAAAGTCACTTTTGATTTTATATCTTAATTTAAAAGATATTTATAATTTTCAAGTTACATTGGTTTAGCTTGTTATTTATAAATCTATAAATCTTATAACAATTTATGTTGCAGAACTACATTAATAGGTCTTTTATTTTCACATAAATTTTAGGTTATTGGCTCTTATATTCATGGCAATATTTTGAGAAATTATATGCTTGAAAGGTAATTTTTAAAAAGTCAAAGGATGGCTTAATCCTTTTATAAATCTATTTACTATTCAGAAGTTTATAATTCATATTCAGCAACCAAAACTTAGAGTAACTTACCATACCAAATCTAATTTACAATGACCATAAACATAACTTTAACTATAAATTTTCCAAAGCAAATACATTGTTTTTAAATGTAAATGATTTTGCTAGTAGTTACAAAATTGTGGCTGATGTGCCATTTTGTTAAATAATTGTAAACTTATTTAAAGCCTGAGAGTATAAAAAAAATGAAATTTCAAAGAATGAGAAAGAACTAAAAAAAAGTCAAAAACAATTCCATCATAAAATTAAGACTGATATACTCATAACAGATTCATAAAAAGTATAGTTATTGGCCATAATTTTAAAGTAATTTAAGTCATAAATTTAAAATTACAACGTATTTCTTACAAGAGTTGATACATTTGTTAAATGTTGGTGATTACTTAATTAATTGGTTTTTGGCAAAACTGATCTACAGCCAGCAGAGATGGCCTAGTTAAGGGAGAGTAAACACCTTTGCTTGCCTGGAATGGAAAACTTCAGTTTGGGAATCAGAATCAATATTTCTGTGAAGTCCTGTGGGAAAGCAAACATTTAAAACTGGTGTTCACAGTTTTTTCATTGATTCAAGAAACTAGTAAATGCTTTCTTCCATTTTCACCTACAGAAGTTCTAAGAGAAAAATTATATTTGCTGCACTTTTTATTGTGTCAGCTAGAAACAAACCTTCTTCCTCTTACTTCTCGGGAAACTCTAAGTCTCTTTCTTGTCATATATTCTCAGAGTGAACTACAGGTGCTGTTTTTAAGTCTTTTAGGTTCTGACACTACAGCCAGTTAGAAGTATCATGGTTCCTTTATAGCAGTTATGAATTTTTTCTCTTTCTCTTTTTCTCTCTTTCTTTCAATCACTCTTGCTGTTTTCTATCTTCCCCTCATCTTGCAAACAGCAGACGTTAAATGGAAGCCTCAATGTAGCTAGTCCCACTCTTGGCTCCCTCCAGTAGATAAAAGATTTTTTCCTTACCCCAGTAGAAGTATTTTATAAAAAATAAACATCCAAGTAAAAATAATATAACCTTTGATGAGATAAAAGGAATAGAATGTATGAACCTAGCTGCTTTGAAAGGTTTTTTGTTCCTCCCTGGAATAACTTTGTAGGGGATAAGATATGTCCAATTTATTTATAGCCAAAGAAATATTAGCTGCATGCACAAGAAGCCTAATTGCTTTAAAGTGGAAGAAAATAGGGTGCTGTTGAAAATTAGCTAATTTTTTAAAGCAAGACCTGGGCATGACAGTGTGGCACTAGTTTGTCTTTTACAATATATAATGGATGATAGAGTTTAGGACGGAGCAAAGAAATTCTCATTTGCAACCTCCTCTTTCAACCCTTCACTTAAAATTTCTCAAACAAGAGCCTTATGAAGATAGGGTGATTTCTACAAGTTTGTATGATAGCTTTTTTCAAGTATGTTGAGTGTGTTTTATTTTTAAGGAAGGAAATATATATAAAATAATGCCTTGATATTTATTAGTAAGTTGTTTTTTGAAACTTTAATTTTCCTTAATTTTTATCAACCTGTGGACTAGATTATTTTGAGGAATTGCTATAATCATATCTTAAAAATTTTTAAAGAAACTTTTATCTTGTAAAAGAATAATAATAAACTGTTCATTGAAAAAAATTTTTTAAATTCAAATTTAAACATGAACATACAATTCAAAAAGCACATACGTGCATATAGACTAAAATGTAAAGTCCTCCTCTGACTCTATAATTTACACACACACACACACACACACACACACACACACACACACACACACACACACAGACATAGACATGCCTGGTCATCATATTCGCTTTTGCAAAAGATGTTAGTATGTATCCTTACATACCTTTGTTATGCATTTGAGTTCATCCTTTGATATTTTGAAAAATTTTTCCCAGTTCATATATTTTGGAAATCTTTTTATACTAGTAATACATATACATATACATACATTAATATATATATATGTGTGTGTGTATATATATATGTGTAGATATATATCTATATCTATATCTATATCTATATATTTTAACACTTTCATATATTCTATAACATGGATAACTTATATAATGAAAGTTTCATAGCTTATTACATAATATTGCCAAATCATAATATATTTCATAGAATTGATATTTTTCATCATATTTTGCTTCTTTGTTGACATTTGAGTTGTTTCAATTTTAAGTATTCAAAAATGCTGTAATGAAACTAAGTTTATATATTCTATTATACCTGTGCACGTCTAAAAGATAGAGTCCTAGAGGTGGAATTGCTGGGCCAGAATATACTCACAATTAATATTTTAATACCCACTACAATATTCCTGCTAAATAATTATAGTCCCACTGAAATTATGTGAGAATATCTATTTCCTTGTAAGCTTTCTACTGTTGTATTTTATCAATCTTAGAAATGTTTAATATTATAAACAAAAAGTGATATCATGTTGTTATGATTTTGATATGTCTGATTAGTAATGAAGTTGAACCTCTTTCACACGTTCATGTTAATTGCTCATTATCATAGTTCTTATCTTTTTATATTAACTAATGGGCAGATTTAGTCTTTTTATTTTTAGATGTTAATTTTATTTTATGGAGTTTTTCTAAAGCATGGAAAAATTTTATTTCATTTTTTCTTTGATTATATCTTGTCTTTTACTTCTCTCTAAAACTTCTGTAATATGAATGTTAGACTTTCTATAGCTAACCGCTATGTCTTGTAACTTTTCTCTCATATTGTTCAGCTCTTTGTCCTCTACTGTCAGACTGTCAGACTTTTGTGCACGATATTCAGCAGAGAGGTTCCATGCTCAGTCTTCTGTGTCAACGGTTTTTATCAGAATCAACTCTGTTATTTAGTCCTTTATAGATTTTTAGTTTTAATTTTGGTATTTATGCATTTTTATAACAAGCTATTTAAGTGTGTTGTATTATTTTTTAAAATTTTGTTTATTCTCACTATTTTCTTGTATATTAGTTCTGAGGGCATTAGTTCTACTTCTTTTTAATTTTTCCCCCATTTTGTGTTTAATTTATTCAAATTTCCCTTTGGGATAGTAACTTGTTACTTCTTTTCAAGTTATTGGCTTTCCTCCGCAGGTCTCAGATTGTATTGTCTTGATAGTTTCAGTGTATTTTCACAGACTGGATGATAATTGCTTTTTGTTTCAGAGTCAATACAAGTTTTAAAGACAAGAGTTTTGTCTCTTGTTATTGTTCAGATGAGAAAATAGTCTGGATAGTGACCTTCAATCAGTTCAAGCTTTTCTTGAATCTTCTAGAAAATGTTTACCTAGGATTTTTGTCTCATATTTCCAGTACCTGTGCCCACTGTTGGATTCTCCCATGTCAGAGTTCCAAGTTTGATAGAATAGACTCATGTTTGTTTTTGTTTTTGTTTTCAGGGATCAAACATAATAGCTACCAACCTTAAGAGTCAGTTACTCTTTTTGGTGTACTACACGCTGTAACTTTTCTCTTGACTGACAATGATCCAATTCTCTTTCAAAAAAAATGCCTTTATGTTAGGGTTACTTAAGGTCTTCTCTGGTTGAGAGAACCATAACTGATTGGCTTTTGATGTCAATTTGTTCCCATCTGCTTTATATCTTCTAGGAAATTAATAAATGTCTCAAATATCTAGTGCTCTTTTTTTATTTACTTTTATTTTTTTACTTGTTCTTTTCAAAGGGATTTGAAGAGTAAAGGGATTTGTTCAATAACGCTCTTCCATCTTGATTTAAGAAGACTACATTTATTTTGTTATTGACATAAACAAATGATGGACTCACTTTGAGTAATTATATTTTTCCAAGTTATTTCTTTTCAGTTTTTTATGCAGTTGGCTTGGGTTTGTGGTTAAATTTTATTCATTATATTTATTTTCAAACTGCTGATTCCAATAAAAGAAGACTATCTTGTTTTAAGTTTGAAATCCTTGTACCAGATATATTTAGTAATGGTCTGTGAACTTACTGGAACTTCAAGCCAATTAAATATTATTTGAGCATTATTTTTTACTTTTTTTTTTTACTGTCATAGCTACAGGATTACCACTGATTGTCATAAAAGTTTTAAGATCCCCACATCACATTTTAGAAAGATTCATTTATAGAAGCACTGAAACTTTCTCATTTATAGCCATCAGTAATGAGAGAAAGAATTTAATTTAAAAAACTGAGGCTGATCCTATGCAAGGATTATTTTCATTACCTATTTGACTGAAAGTTTTAGATTCTAAATATATGCCATTTTTTAAAAATAGTAAAAGGAACATGTTCTAATTCTAATATTTAATAAGTCCTCTCTTTGCAAAACCTGTAATTCAGAGCTATGTGTGAGAATTGAATATTAATGTAATTTAGCAAAGTTTCTGTGCAGAGAAAAATAAGAACAATCTTCTGTATCTCCATGGACACTAATCTTTTCTTGCCTCGAGTCATATTGTTTTCTCTCCTCTGTGTTTTTCTTCATCATTTTCCTTCACATTTACTTTCAGAAATATTTATTCGGTATCTCATAGGTACCAGGCACTGTGTTGGTTACAAAGATAAATAAATAATCCATAATTTTAACATCATGTCTTAATCTTTATGTGACTGTAAATTCAAATAATAATGGTAGGTACGAACGTGTTCTGTTAAGTGCTGTATAAATATAAGGTACCATAGAAGGTACAGGTAAGTACAGAACTGATTCCATTTAAATTTTGCATAGAGATTTTTTTAAAGTTGTAAAATTAGTCCTAAAAGCTTTCAGATTGTTGTCTTAAGTACTGAGAATTAAATCAAAGATAATTATACTATTGTGAAAGGAGAATCCTCAAAGAAAGAGTGGTTTCACTGAAGAAATTTTGCTTTAACTTTAAAGCTGAAAACAATTTGAGGAACTTATTAAGTATTAACACTTCTCTCTTATAGTTTTTGTTTGTGTGTTTGCAAAGATCAAATGAGAGTGTAGGTGTGAAAGTGTTCTGTAAACTGTAAAGTGCTATATAAATATAAGGTGCTGTTATTGTGAAGTAAAACGTGTTATTAAGAGTATGGAACAATTTGGATAAGGCACAGAATCTGGCTTCAATGGGTCATACTGGGACAGGAAAAGATAGGAGAGTAAGTTTTAAGAAAAATTATAACTACCTATATGTTATATTTTGAAACATGCTAGAATGGATTCTGTTTCTAAAAATATCTTATGTCTACAATCTGCTATGGCATTTAAAATTCACTTAAAGAAACTGGCAATTGCTTTTGTTTGATGCTAATAGTAGGTATACATTCATTTTTATAATTCAGTGGTTTAACATTTTAAAGTATTTTACTGCATTTTTATTAGATCATAATAACATTTTGAGTCAGGTGTTGTGATGTTGTTTTTATCTTTTTTGTCTTTATTGTTCCTTTTTTATTGATGAGGAATTCAGAATTGACAGTTGAATAAACTATCTCATAACCAATGTGTGACAGGCTTAACTCACAGTATCTCTCTTTTCTTTTTACTCTATCATGATTAAACCCCTAATAAAAGAAGTGTTTATTAAGCACCTATCATAAAGTTCTGGAATTTCAAAGTCTGACAGTACAGTATTTTTCATAGGGCCTCTAAATTGATTGACAAGACAAATCTTATGGATTAGAAACAATTAAAAAAGATCACAGATGGTGTTTAATTTTAAATACTAAATTGTGTGGTAAGAGCTTTGACAATTTAGATAATAGAGAAAATAGTATGGGTTGGTATAGGTCAGGGAATGCTTTGTTTAGAGGGGGAGTGTTCAATTATTTTTAAAAGTTAGATGAAAGGACCCTTTTATGGTAAGTTAAAAGCATTAAGAGGAAGGTTGGTATCACTGAAAGTGATAGTAAAACTGATTAATAAGACATAATACGCTTTAGGGAAAAATACCAATAACTCCGGAGCATAATCACGTTTCCCTAAACCTCATAGAAACACTGAAATTTTCTCTTACTAGCTTAAGGCTCCCAGGGAGCACCCCCATGCCATTTCCCAAATGTCATCACCTACTCTTGTACCCATTTACAGGCTGCTTGCCACTTCCTGCAATTCCAAGACTCCAGTGTGTGCATTTCTCTTGCTGGTTCTGGCATTCTAGGCATTTCCCCCTTGATTTAGTTCTGTTCTTTCTCAAGGTATATCCACGCTGACAGAGCAGATGAATCAGAGATGGATTCACATTCCGTCTCTTCTCCATACCCAAAAAATAACCTTTCTTTGGTTCCAGCACCTAGATAGTTCTACACATTTGCTTTATTGTTTGATATGGAGCATTTATTACTCTTTTTGTATTTTGGAGGAATTTATCACTTAGTTGGATTTGTGTGCTATAGTGTTTTGCTTCTCACTGCAAAAGTGAAAGGGAAATACACTCCATGTACCTGATCATTCCCCAGGAGCCACGGCATAACGTGTGACCCAAGCTCGGCCAATCAGATGTTTCAGTCTGAGACTTTTATTCTGGAGCAAGTGACTCAGAAAGGAAGTGTCAGTTGGGAACCATAACTATAGCAAGGGTAAGCACTGACGGCAGTTGTTTCTAGCAGTGGTTATATCTTGCAAAAACAAGTGGTCATATCTTATCTATCGATGTACAAGTACATCTATACACGGTCTTGTAATTAAACTTGCCTTCTTCTTAGTCTTCCAGCTCAGATCTTCCCTGTGTCCTGTCCCCCCCGCTCCCTGCCCAGTTAGCATCTTACTTTAGCCTTCTTGCAGATTCTCCAAACCTGGCATCTTTTCATCAAGTTCCAGGGTACTTTTTGTTCATTTTCTTAAAAAAAATTAAGATAGTTCAAGTTAGTTTACTTATTTTGTAAAAAAAAAAAAAAAAATACTCTGACTCAAAACTAGAGACCCTTTTGCCAAGTCTGGATTATTGGGCCATGCTAACATTTTTCTTGTGCCAAATTCTCCCTGAGAGACCCCCCTAGTCTGCCCTTTGTTTAGCTATTACCTTCTTCTACCACCCCAGAAGTGTCCAGGAATACTTGTATATGTCTAATCCTTATGAAAGTCAGCTCTATGTCTTTAATGAATCTTCTAGTTATAGTCAAAGGTGTGGAGAAGGAAAGTACCACCAAATTCCATGTGCTGGAAAATTTGAATCCCTGTTCTGTTCAAATATCAGTGATATTTCCACACCAATGTCATGAAATAGACACTTTTACCCAATGAAAGGCTTTGAAATGATGGGGGGGAAATTACTGAATGCCTTCAATGGAAATATAAGCATTCTTTAGCAACACACTCTTCCTACTCATCTGATTATGTGGAGGTCTTTGTACTCTTCATCATCTTAAAGCTATTTACAACTCGGTGAATTGTAGATAACTAATAGCAATGCAAATTATTATTATCTATAGATGTACAAGTTTTGTCTCATGTACATTTTATTTGATGAAGTTAAATTGACTTCCTTTCCCCACTGTGGAAGAAACTAGCTATTAGTTTTTTTTAAGTTTATTTCAACATTTCTTATTGTAACCTATATGTGTGGCTCTTTAGATTCTCATTTGAATTATAATCTTTGAAATATAATCTTTGACATCTGTGCACTGTAAATTTGTCTGAGAGATTTTATCTTTTAAAAAATGATCCTTTAACAATCTCAGTTTACTAAATAGAAAATATTACACTTTAGTTGCTAGTGACATGAACATAGCTGATGATTGGTAGATAAACAATTTAAACTCAGATTTTCCAACTTCAAATCCAACAATGTTTTACAGAAAAGGGGTTATAAGTAAAACAGGGCTCCTATCACTTTGGTCCAACCTATAAAATAGTGTTTTAAAGAGCTTTCTCCTTCTAGTATCTTTCTCCCCTATTTTACTTTATAATCTACTGACAGATTATTATTCTGAAATGATACTTTGTTAATTTTTCTTTGGCCATTTCTCCCAATAACTTCTGTGATCAGTTAGAAATATTTTGAATTTCTAATTTTAGAACTTAATTCCCTCACACACATCTTGACAATATTATCTCACAAGCTATAATATACCTTATACTTATTTTTATTTTCTCTGATTTTGTTTTCTTTATTGTAAGGCCTTCTTCCATTCTGATTGGTTGAGTCCTATAAATCCCGAAAGGTCAATTCCAATCAACTTTCACCTCTCTCATAAAGTTTTCCCAAGTCTGTCTGACATGGAGACATTGTTCCTTCCTTTAAAGGTACAGAATGTGTCTATCCAGCTATTTGGCCATCAATCTTACAATTGTTTCTGGAGCATATAAGCATTTCTGTACTGTGTTCCTAGAGGCAATGTGGTGCAGTAGTTAAAAACATAGGTTTTGGAGGCAGGCTGCCTGACTTCAAACTTCAGTCCTGCCAATTCTTCCCTCTAGGATCTTGGGAAAATTTTATAGCTTCTGATTGATTTGGTTTCTTCACCTCTGACTAGATAATAGAGGTCCTATCTTATTGTATTGTTGTGAAGATTACAATGAGTTAATTTATTTCAAGTGTGTATAAATATATTTGGTTCTGAGTATATGTTGTGTAAAACTTTATCATTATTGTTGATTTTATTTCTATTTTACTCACTATTGGCTTATATTCCCAATTGAATTTTAAGTTGAGGAAGAAAATAATTTCAAAAATTTGTACAACATATGTCACAAATTTGATGCTTAATCACTTGGTAAAGTGATAACCCTGTTTTACTTATAACCCCTTTTCTGAATGCTTTTGAATAGGGTTTTATGTGTCAAAGACATTGTTTAAGCACCATACAGCAAGTATTAGAAAGTCTGGATCCAGGACTACTGTAGTAATTTCAACCATGCAATAGTTTTTTATTCTGCCCCAATCAACAAACATTTATTGAGTATTCATCATGTGCCAGACATAAATATAAATTATAAAGGTTCAGAATAAACAAGTAACTATTCCAATTTTTAGAGCACTTAACATCTAGTACAGGAAAGTTAATAAGTAAATAAATGGGGCAATCCATTACTGAGCTTTATAATAGAAGCATATATAGATACGGAATATTGTTGGAAACATAAGTAATGACAGAAATAGTTTCTCCAAGGAAGTGATTCTTAAGGCAGCCCTGAACCAGAGGCATTGGGAGGTAATGGTCCAGGAGTGCTCTAAGCAAGTAGGGCAAATTTGTGGATGCCAGAATGAACCTGGCGGTGTAAGAGAATTGCAGTGGGCTTGGCTATTCACAAAACAAACCTGGAGAAGTAACAGGGCTTTATTCATCCATGAAAAAAGATTTAGATCTTTTTTTATGGACAATAGAGAAAGTGTGGAGATTTGAATTTCTATAATAAAAGATTAATAAAATTTTAGACTTAGTGATTCTAAGTTATGCTTCATTGTAATATTACAGAAATAGCAATCCCCCAACACTGAGAACACAAACTTTCCCAAAGAAAAATAATAACCAATGCAAATTTCTACTACCCATTGATGTTTTCAGTGTTTTCTTAACAAGAAAATACACTGCATTTGATTTTTAGGGTATCTCTTAGAATATAGAATCCCATTAAGTATGCCATAGCTTTTGAGATAAATTAGCTGTCTCAGTGAGAATAGGGATCTGCAGAAATGAGACACATCTCAGAAAATATGGAGAGAAAAGAGATGGAAAGAGAGAGTTTGCAAGCAAGGCCATTACCTGGAAGAGCCACAAAGTAACCAGAACTTCAAAGCAGTGGATGGTGGCAGGTGAACAGATAATGAAAACTTGCTGGCTGACCAACAGCTGCCTATTATCAGCCTCATGTTTATGGAAGAAAATTATAAAATAGCAAATATGCAGTAGGAAGGGATAGCTTGACATTTTGAAAGCTGTTTTTACTCTCCCCTCAAATATTTAACTTTTACCACACTGCATGTTCTTGCATTCATTGTATTGTGCATCCTATTAATATATCAAGTCTGATAGTTAACATCACTAATCAGGTTGAAATAAATCATGTTACATGTTAAACTGGGCTTAATTCTACCTTCTCTTTTTGTCTGACAGGGAACTTTTAGAACAATAAGTTCCACAAATGTCAGAGCACAAACAAACCTTCATTATAGAAGCAATTTACTAATGTTAGATAAATTATGATGAGAAACAAAGGACATCACATCCTAAGAGGCAAACTTTTCAATTATTTAACAAAAGAACACTCCCTCAAATGTGTAAATATGTATTCTCAATTTGTAATAATAAAAGTTTTTATAGCTGCTGTATAAAAATTATTATTCATGTAATTCAGGTAACAGAAATGTGTTCACATAGTTGCTGGGAACAGTTCGTGTGTACATATTGTATACCTATATACTTACATAAAATAAAAAATATACATGAATATATATATATATATATTTAAAAATCTTTAACAATGGATAGTTACAGTTTCTAATGATAAGGAACTATCTATAACCCTCAAACAAGAACTATATTCAGTTAAATATGTAAATCACCAAGTCTTGTTGACAAATGACAGATTTGGTAATATAGCAAAGTACTGTGCAATACAATAATGCTGTTTTAATTTAAAAAGTGAGTAGTCCTTTCTGTCCTGATGAACTATTATTCAGCTGATTTTATGATCCAGTGCCAGAGTTAATAATGGAGTTTTAAGTAGGATTTTCTTTAAACCATTTTGCTGTAATCTTTCATGTGATATGAATACTTTCATACCATTTTCTATTGTGAAACTGAAAAATATATGTCTCATTCAATAAGTCAGTAGGCCTAGTTAAAAACAAAAGCATTAATTAATCAATTTATTTCCTATATCATTCCAGAAACTAATATAAGATATAAATAGTTGATTAAAAATAAAACAGTTTTCCATATAAAAATAAAAAGAAACTAAAAAGTGAGTAAGTAAATAAAAGTGAAGAAAAAGTAAAAATAGAAAATAAGATAAAACTCTAAGGTTTATATTGATGTAAAAAGTGATCTTGGGAAGTTGCTAAATGTGGTTCAAAAATATTTCAAAGAATAACCACAAAAAACTTATAGATTTTTAATTTTAGATATTTATCTTTAAAGACAATTAAGGAATACTTAATAATAATCTATTAAATGAATAGAGTTTACTAAAATTTTATAATCTGAAAAAAATGGTGTGTCTTTAGAATTTACTGAAACTCTAAACAATGTGGCATCTGAGGAAAGTTGCATAGACAGTTGAGATTCCACTTTTTTCCCCCCTGAAAGTATGTCTTATTATTAGGGTTTTTAATTTTACCTATGTCCTTTATAATTTTAAAGTAATGTTATGTCAGTTTCATTTTTATAAACTAATTTATGTTATAGGTTTGGTTTAATCCTACAGTATATACTAGTGTCAATTTATAACAGTAGTTTGGCCCAATAAATTAAAAAAAATAATAAAATAAAAATTTTGAAACATGAAGTTCCCCGAATCATTACAGTGAGACTTCATCAGTGAAATTCAACCCCTAAAATTGTGCTAATGTTTAATTAACTTTGTACCCTCAGGTTAGTCATAATAAATGACTGGCATATTTTCAAGTATGTAAGCAAACATATAATTAACAATTATTCTCTTTAAAAATATATTTGATACTCATATATGCTCCTAAAAATATTGTATCACATATTTATTTTGTTCTTCTCCAGTTCTTTCTTTCCATCTAATTAGTTTTCAACATTCAAAATTTAACAAATATTTTTTAGGGACAAATATGTGCCATTGTGCTATTTAATCTCACAACATTCTCTCGGCTAAGGATGTAGCATGTCTGTTTTACAGATAAGAAAATTGTGGATTAACAACGTTAAAGGATCATAGTAAATGACAGAGGAGAGATAACTGAATATAAACTTTTAACATTTTTTAATACAACACTCCACCAACTGCTACATGTTATACTTCCCTCAATTGTGTTCTTGGTGGATGCCCTACTCAAATATGAATTTTTATTCAATAACCTTGTGTCACTCACCTTAATTCAGCAACCTCTTGGGGCCTTGAAGAGCTGTCCACACTGATATTATCCATTGAGTTCTCAATCCAAGACAGAGTAGTATGTACATGATTTCTCAACTCTCTCACATCAAAATATGAATTTTCTCTTCACTAAGTTCCATTCTATTTTCATTTAAATACTTCACTTATATTGTTACTCAGGGGATGACAAGTTGATTGCTTTCACATTTTAGACCCAAATCATTGGGTGTTAATTTATATTAGTCATTAAATTTCTTTTAATTCTGAAAACAATTATTTAAAGTCCTTTTCATCCTATAAATAAAATAACATTAACAAAATAAAACAAAATGAGAGGTTGGTTCATTGGGTTTAACAGATTCATCGCTAGTTTTAAAGATAAAAACTGACAATATCAACTTCACTAATGTATCTCCTGTACCATATCTGTGAGTTAGAAGAACTGGTTTAAAAAAAATGCTCTTGCAGAATTAGAGTTAGAAGTATAAACAGGCTTCATGAGAAGGATGACCATGTGCCCTGGTTTGCACAGGGTAGTCCTGGCTTAGGCCTGTTGTCCCATCATTCATTCTAGTTTAGCATCTACCAATATTTTCAGCTTTTAAGGACTGTTATTATTCATTTTATTAAGATGAGGTGGGTTGGGTTTTGTAGATTATTGCTTCTACTACAGTCTGGTCCATTAGTTTGTGAGAACTATGTGCAATGAAGGGATTTTTTGCTTTAACATGTGGTTAAATATGAAAGGCAATGACCAGCCTGTGTCTATATTCTCAATCATTTTGAGCTCCAGTTTCCCCTCAAAGACTGTGCATGCACTGTGCTTGCTGATAAAACAAAAAGCTCTCAGACCTCAGGGACTAGAAACAGCTCACTCCTTTAGTGCCAGATATACAAAACTGCCAGGAAACCAGTGCTTGGGTTTAGTAGGAAATGTGAGAAATTTTGCTTGTAGAATGGAAAATAGATGATGAGTGTCTTATTCTACAGAGAGAAATCTATAGTGTTATTGTCATTCATTTGTGTGGTTTAAGTCTATAATTATACTGCATTATTTGTAAAACCTTTTTTATTTTAGAATAAATTCTTTCAGCAAAAATAACAGAAAAAATAAAGAAATGAATGTTTAATAAACTGTTAGGTACTGAATTTGTAGTACTTTACAAGAGTTGGCGAGAAGCATGTAGCATGAGCAAAAAGTTTGTTTGTATTTACCATCAATTATGGGCACTGTAGATGTGTCACTGACCACATAACTTCCAGAAGATGCAAATTCATTGAAGAAGCACCAGCATTTACTTGAAGTTCTGTTTGCATTTTGTTCAAAATCAGTTAGAAATTTAGAATTAAAGTACTCAAAGAAAGGAATGGCAAAAGTATTTATATTTTGATTATGTAACATATTATAATTCTTACAGACAGTGCTTACAAAACAGAAACATATTGAAATGGATCCTTACAAAAGGAGAAACCAAATGAATTAAATCACGAGAGCTCAATGAGTGTAAGAGACAATTTTTGGATTTTATAATTACATTTTGCAATATCTTGAGTTGTGGGAAGAATGTTTTGTTGGCACTCCTCTCTTTGACTGAATATATTTATATATTTTGAAGTATTTAGAATTTGATGAATGATTCAGAAGAATCATAATAGAGACTATATACTGATGTATCTTACAGACACATTTGGCAAATAAATTAATAAATAAAAACAAAAATAATTTCATAAGAATATTTATGTTTCAGTATAAAAATATTAAAATCGAGGTTATACTCCAAGTAGCATAATATGCTTTTTGTTTACCAGGTACCTTACTACTTATAGAGAGGATATTTTTCAGTTCAGAATTTTATGGCATACAAAAAAGGGTCATTTAAAATGTCCACAATTTCTTATTTATTATCCATAAAGTGCATATTTAAAGGAGTTTGCATGTAATTTTACAAAAATAAAATAAAAATAATAGGACCATATTTAAAGAAATGCATTTTCAAAATTATGCTAATAAACTAGTACTAGAGATAGATATAGATATGAACTTGTTCGAGGTACCTAAATATGTGTATAGAGTTTTACAATTCTTTTAAAAAAATATCCTAATTATTTTAGTGTATATTTTCTAAAATCAAAGACAGCCCCTGCTAAAATTGGTACAGTTATCAGAATCTAGATATGAACATTGCTTATATTTAATGTTTAGATAAGGTGAAGAAATATTTTAATGTTGTTTTACTACATGAAGTATGTACTATTTTTATTTTTTAGAAATAATTTTATTTGGAAAATAGTTACTGAATAGAACTTTTTTTGGTTCACCAATACATTGAAACCAAATTGTCAGTAATTAATTACATATTTTTAAAATCATATAATTATTTTTATTGCTTCTATTTACTGTTAAATATACTCTGATTTGCATGATAAATTATGTGGTCTCCTTGCTATATTTAAAGGATATATGAAAACTAGCCAGATATAAGAAGTTAGGAAAGAGCATTTTAGGAACTTGATGGAACTGCAAACTGAAGTTGCTACTCTGTCTCTGTCTCTCCTCTTTCTCATAATCATTTGTAATCTTGGAAATTAAAATGCATCGCTGAACATGACTCTATAATGGAACAGTTTTAGAGGTGGCTGGATCGTCTCCCTAAAACTGTTACCCATTGACTTGAAATTACAAATGATGGTTTTAAACTATGGCACCCTCTTCCACAACAAAAGGAGATGGTTCTGAAAGGCATTTAAGGAAAAAAACACTATTATTATATAATTGTTTGTCAGGTTTTCTCTACTTTTAAAATTTATATTTTGGCCAAAATAATTTCTTAAAAACATTTCATAAAAACATTAAAACTAGTTAGGAGAAAAACTTTTTATTGGGAGGAGAATCACACCCCACTGTAAATGAGAGATTAGAAGAGATCTTAGCTTCATTCATTTTCAGTGAAATCAAGATATTTGTTAACTAACTTCAAAAATCTTTAACTATTTATTTAAATCATCCCAGAAGTCTTTGTATTTGATCACTCTGAGTCATCAAAATGGAAGACAAGTATATATATAAGAAGATCGAATAATGAGGCTCAAAGAATGTTTTCTAGCCTTATTAAAGTAAATAGAAGGTTATAAAAAGAGACCAAAAGGCAGATCAAGAGAATACAGTGTTTAGATTGTTTATCCACTCATCCACCTACCAACTCATCAAGCCATCTATCCATTCATCCACTTATCCACTCAATCATTTGTATATACAACTAATAGTTAACGAATGTATATTTTGACATTTTTCATTGGCAAGGAATATGAAGACCCAGCTCTGATCTTAAGTTGCTCCTGGTGTATGCAGAAATTCAATACCAATCATTATATCTCAGTGTAGCTAGGGGAATTTCTGCTTATATGCTACTTCTTTTGAGTATATGAGTTCTTTTCTGAGAACTTAGAAAAATAATATCTTTGAGTTACTCGTTATGCCAGTAAAATTCTCATACTTAGGCAAATACAGTCAATCTCCATTTAACTTTCTAGTTCTTTTCAACAAATATTTATTAATTGCTTATAAGCTAGACACAGGGGTACAGGGAAAACTTATAAAACACTATATCTGCACATGAGTAAAGAGGGCATAGGTACACATGGATAATTTGAAAGCTACTCCACTGATGCTTTCACCAAGGCAGGCTCAGTGTACTATGGCAGTACAGAGAAGGGGCATCTAAGCTCACTTGGGAGTGGTGAAGAAGAGAAATGGCATCAGGGAAGACTTCTGGGAAAGGGCTTAAAGCATGAATAAAAATTAACCTGATGAAAGAAGGAAGGGAATGGTATTCCAGGAAGTGGGGAAACTATGAACAAATGTGCAAAGGCAATACAATGTATAGCAGAGTATTAAGAAGCAGACGAGTGCTGCAGAAACATAAAGAGAAAGGCATCATGGGCAGGATATGAGCAGGGGTGGAGGACTGGGTTTGTCATGCAGAGACTTCTGTGTGTTTTACAGAAGCCTGAGTCTTGAGACACCATTGAACTTATTTTAAGTGGTGGTGGGAGTAAATGCCATGGTCAGGTTTTAGTTTAGATCAGATTCTCAACCTCAGCACTGTTAACATTTGAGGTGGATAATTCTTTGTGTTGTGGGGTGGGGTGGGGGGAACTGTCTTGTGTGTTATAGAATTTTGAGCTATGTCTCTGACCTGTACCCTCTAAATACTAGGAATATTTCCCAGTTGTGACAACCACAAATGTCTTCAAACATTGCTAATGTCCTGTGGGAGGCAAAATCACCCTCAGTTTTAAATGAATCACCCAAAGGATGAATTTCAGGGGAAAAGACAAGCAGTAGAATCAGAACAGATAATTTGAGAGACATTGGGGTGGAAAACACTGGAAGAAAAGGAGACGTGGGGATAGGGGGATGCTGGAAAAAATCCAGGGTTTGTTATTTTGAGATGAAAATTTGAGGTGCCTGAGTTATATCTAGGCAGACGGGTCTGGCAGACAGTTGAATGTACAAGCCTGAAACTCCATGAAGTAGTTTGCCCTTGAAGGAGAGATTTGAGCGTTAACTCAAGTGAAGGTGGAGGTGTTTAGGGATGCAAACAGGTGGGCCAAAGACCAAACCTTTGGGAACATAAAGAAACAGAGGGGTGGATAGCAGGAGAGAAAACTATCAAAGACAAGGAAAGGTCAGGGGTAAGAAAAGAGCTAGAAAGTGTGGTGTCATGTCTGCTAAAGATGCCTTTCAAGAAAAAAAAAATCTATCTTAGTAACAATGCTATGGAAAAGCACATTCTAATAATAAATGAAAAATGTTCTTTGGACATAGCAGTTAGCTTGGGAGGAAAATTCAAGACTGAATAGATACCATGTTATTCTGCTCTATATACTTGGTGGCTGGTACACAGTGGCTGCTCAAAAAAATATTTGTGAGATAATGAAAGAATGATTATTAAATTATAGTGAACTACGCTGAATAAAGTACTTCTTTTGAGAATATAAAAGCAGTTCTCTGTTCCTAGATTATTATAATGGTTTTTGATTATAATATTATATCAAAAATCATGTCTAAGAAATAGGAAATAATTAATGCTTCTTCCTTAATTACTTTTTGATAATACAGAATGATCTGTTACTATGAAGCATTTTGAGACTCTCAGAAATAGACATTTCAAGGTTATATTTTTATTATGTTCCTTTCCATATCAATATGCATAGACAACTGAATTAGTTTACCACATTGGTAAAATAAGTCCAAGGTGGAAGTAGACTCATTTAATTTGTAAAAGATCATTTGTACATTCTGAAATATGCCAAGTTGTGTCTAGAAGTCTGTGAACAGCGGTATCATGTAGCTAATGGATTTTCTCACCAGAGATGTAAAAAGTAGCTATAATACTTGTCTCCAACATGATGTGTTCTGGATGCCAAAGGTGGGGGAAAGGTTTTCTTGCATGAAATTTTAACGTGCTTGATATGAAGTTAAGGATTCTTATTTCTATATATAGTTCAGGACATTCAGTACACTTAATATCAATTGTCAATTCTAAGATTTTTTTCAAATTAGAAACTAGTTACAACTGAATTTAATAAAACTCCGGCACATATAATCTTTGTCTGTTTATCTGCTTATTCCACAAATGTAGAGTATCAAATGCTCAATGCTACAGAAATCAATTTCCCAGCTTCAATCGCAGTTTAAGGAAATCAGTCATTTACTCATTTACTCATCTTGTTAATGCTGCAAGAAAGGAGCTACACAAAAGTTTGCCAGTTTGAAAGTTTCTACATTTTGTTTTTACTGATAAGGTGACATTTTTTTCTTTGTATTTACTCTCATAACGTACTCATGCAATGTTTCAAATGTCATTATTTTTATTTTCATTCACTCATTGTAGTTAAATTAACACCCTAACTCTATTTGGACCATATGTTTTCAAGGACTTGGAAGATTGAAAAAAGTGGTGTGTGATTCTCATCAAGTTAGTATGACTTGCATATTTGTCTGTATTGATACTCTGCTGAGTACCGCAAGGCAGAAATAATAAGCATAAATTATAATCCTTATTCTCAGAAGTTCACAAGCCTGTAAGAGAGAAGAAACTGTATGTAAATTGATGAGAACAATTATGTGCTGAGCACTTTAGAACTCTGTGCACATGTAGAAGGTATTCAGGATGGGAGAGAAACGTGGGCTCTAAGAAAGTCTGGGGAGGCTTCATGATGGAGGTAGTCTTCTTTCTACTTCTGTTGATGTTGATAATAGTCCCAAAGAGAAACTTATTTTTCCCAGTTTGTATGAGAATCCTTCTTATAAGTGGGAGATAGGAAAGAAGGGAATTGAATTTGCCATTTGGAGAAGCACAGGGTTAAAGCAAGGGATCAGGAGACATCAGATCTTTGACACTTGGAAGGTGTTTTTTTGTATTTTCCTTATTCAGGAAATAGAACCACAGGCTTGCTTTGGGCATAGCTAATTTTACTCAGTCCTTTGAGACTTGTAGTAGTGGGGAAGTGGCTTCTCAAAAAAAAAAAAAAAAGAATTTCTTCTATACATATATAGGTATATTTCATCAACTCTTTCCTTTAGTTTTTTTTGACAATAGCTTTTTCTTTGATGTTTAAAGTATTATGCCATTTTTACTTAAAAAAGATTCATCATAATTGCTACCACAAGCAAACCAATAATCTGTTTTGTACTTAGAAGTTCATTCACTAATGAAAATAAATTACTAAAATGTGCATTATTATTATTATTATTATTATTATTATTATTATTACTGTTATTATTATTATTATTTTACTTAGGAGAATGTTTTATATCTCTTGAGCACAATGTCATAAAACTTCCGGAGGCCAAGGAAGTCCACTCATCTAGAAAGTGATGCTGATAAATTTTTAAAAAGACATGAACCATTTTAAAATAGGTTCTTGCAAGGAAAACTAACTTAATCTTTGAAAGTTTGGAGGGTTATTTAACACTTACCCAAAGATTGGCTATTACATTGTAAAGCCTTCGAACCAGTCACGTGGACTGTCTCAAATTATCCAAGAGTTTGAATTCCTTTGCAGAAGTAAGCAAATGATTGTGTCTTCACATCTGTTCTCAGTACAAAACACAACAGCTTCGTCTACCAATTTCCAAATGAAAACAGCTTTGTTTATAAAAAGATGTATTATCAATGGCAGCATGAAACCTCAGAGAAGTATTGCCTGTTCACTCCTATTGCTAAGGAAAGAAGTCATAGATATGAGCCATATGTTTGCTAAAGACCTGGTGGAACCATTAATGGAAGAATTACAGGTATCTGAAGAGTTATCCATCATCTGTGAAACATATATGCCTGTTTTCTCACTATTACTATTGCCTGGGCTGAAAAGGAGGGAAAGCCTCAGGCTCTGAGTCCCACGACAATTCTTTGGGGAGGCCCCAGATAGGCTGAGATATGCCTCAAGGGGCCTGTGTTCTAGACCTTCATTTGCTAAAAGTTACTGAATGGTCTTAAACAATTTACACTCTTTCTGGTTCTCTTTTTTTTTTGTTTGTACAATGTGGAGTTTGAACAGAGCAATCTCCAAGATCTCTGTTGGTTCTCATAAAAGGCCCATTTAGAATTTTCCATTTACTTCTAAGAAAGCCTTTAACATTCCATGAGTGAACAGACTTGTCATCCCATTTAAAAATGGAGAGAGAAAGGCAAAGGATGGACAGTGCTAGGCTCTCAACTCTGATTCCCCTTTACTCCTACTAGCTTTCTTTCCCTATTATCTGATTTTCTCTAAAGTGACATTACTCAAATGCGTAAAATGAAATTATATCAAGCTACGTGATGATCCACATCCTGATTGTAACACAGGGCTTAGTGGAAAATAATGCAAGGGCCCCAGTGCCGGGTCATATAGAGCCTTCCTTTTGATGTTCTGATCTCATTTGAAGTGTAAGATGTGAGAAAATTTATTCTAATATTTTACCCTCTTTTGTATAATACTATTTTTTTTAACATTGCTTTCTTTAAGATTGTCTTTGCACTTTTGAAATTCCACTGTGTCGGGTTCTGACACATTGTGAAATGGTTGCTTTAAGTGTTACAGCAGGTTAAGTTTCATGTATCTATTAGTAAAAAAAAAAAAAGAGAGAAATAAAAACTGGGCATTCACATATGTTCAAATAGGAGTTATTCATGTTTCCTAGTGAGTCAAATAAAGGATAGAGATAAAGGATCTTGGCAGGAATATAACAGTAGATTCCTTTGACAGCACCATCTGGACAGGGTCTGTTACTACTGGACCCTGGGGATATGGTGAGTTTCTGGTATGAGTGCTGACCGAAATCTTTTTCATAGTAATATGAAACCAAAATTATCTCAGGAAAACTTTCTCCTACTACCTGATATTCAAATATTTTTATTTCAATAATGCCTAGGTAATGTTACTTTTCTCAGCCCTTATCAAGATGATCTAGGTTTCTCCAATAAGGCCATATAATACTTGATGTTCTCATTGACCACATGTTTTAGTCACTTATTCTGCACATATTTACTACATGTCTACCATTTTTAATGTATGCATGAGCAAGATAATATGGGCAGAAAGGACAGAGTTCCTACCAACAATTATTTCTTTATATTGGGGAGGAGGTTAAGAAAAACATATACAGTGATAAAAATGCAAGAGCAAAATGCCATCATGACAGTCATAGAACAACATCACAAGGAAGTGTATGATTTATTTCTAAAAAAAAATTTTACACAGCAAGTACTTTGATTTAAAGGCAGGGAGCTTACTGAAGATTGAAATAATCAGGGGAGGCTCCATGGAGGAAGTGAGATGTGAGAGAGCATTGGAAGATATAAAGGATTAGGATAAGCAGAATGGTGTGAACCAGTGTGCTGTTTCTCAAAGGCTATGTACCATTGCTAATATGCACAATATACAGATATAACATTAAATAATATTGAACCACATAGTGAAAAAGTTTTTATTTTCAAATATCTTGCAATACTTTTATCCTGAAAAACAAAGCCCTCAGTTTCATGCTAGTGCATCTTTTACCCTTTTCTATACTTGCTAGTTAACCAGACCCTCTTCCCTTTCCCAGATCTTTAACACATAGCCAGTAGGGTCTCATGCTCAAAGGAGATGGCAGACAACATAACTGTAATTCAATAAACAGTACCTCAGATTGCAATTATTTTTAGTTCTTTTTATCCTATAGAATGAAATTCTGGATTTTCATTTAAAATTGTGATATAAAATGTTTTAATCAAATAACTGTATTTAAAGGAACACTTAGAAAATTCAAGAAACATGGAAGCAAGTAATAGCACAAGTGTTATGTAAATAGGGCAACCTTTGAGTGCTATTTGAACATATTTGAGAAAATGCTGAGTTACAGTATAAATTATACTTGGGAGGGTAATAGGTACATGTGATAACAAGGAGAGTCATGGTGGAAAGTAACCAGAATCAGATTTGAAAGACAGATTGTGAGTAGGTTAAAGAGATCAAAGAATATTAGATTTATGAACTTTATTCATGTTGTGTCTTTTCTTGGTATTCCATACCACCTCCTTTACCCAGATATTACCAACTATGATTTATTGATTCCTTCTCAGATGCCTGGTATTATATTAAATATCTTATATATAATTATTACTTTTCTCATTACAACTACCCTAAGAGGTATTAGCCTGAGTTTAGGAGTGAAGAATTTTACTAAAAAGCACACAGATAATCGGCAGTATAGCTGAGTTTGGAACCCAGGCCTGTTTGATTCCAAAACTTTTATTCTTCATCATGCCTGGAAACCCTACTCAAGTTCCAACATGAATATTAGCTTTTTCTGTCTAAGCCCAACTTTCGAACAGATGGCCAATTTCTTGGGCCTTTCTAATGTAGTACTATGCATTTCTGGCTAATAATTTTCTTCATTAGAATTGTTTATCTGGACATCCTCTGACCAGGTTGTGAGTGCCTAGAAGAACTGTTCACATGTCCCAAGGCCCTGCACTTTTCTCATGGTCAAGGCTTATATTGTTTGAATCGAGTTAAGTTTTCTTCCTTTGCCATAGCTTATTGCAGAAGTCCAGCTGCACTGCCTTTTCGTGGCAGCGGGAACAGGAGCTCTGGCAAAGATAACTCAGGAACTGCCTGGAAAAGTTTTGCCTTTGTCAAATTCCAAAAATCCAATTAATTAATTCTGAGCAAATCAACAACTCTTTGGATTTGTTATATCATTTTGGATTTTTTTTTTAAACCTGGAGTTTATAGAATCTGGGTTAAACAGCCCCCAAGAGGATACTTAGTAGTAGTTACAGAAGAGATCTCAGAAGAGAAATGTAAAGAATATCTCACCTAACTCCTTTATTTTATCAATGAGGAAACTGAAGACTAAGGTGGTTTCTCGAGTTGCTTAAGGCCAATAGGGCTGGCCTTTAATTAAAGATCTCTCTATTTCTAGTACTAAATTATCTTCCATATAGATGGCTTTGAGTTTGGAAGTCTCGTGCTCTTCCTCCCACCCAATATAGGAATCCTTACAGTATCCCTGACTGATGTCAACAGGTGCTGCTTGTGAGCTTGGAACAAGAACTCATAACCTTCAGAAGCAATCTATTCCATTTTAAATTAGAGTGTCTTTTTCTCTATTGAACCCAATAGATCTTCATAATCATAACTATTGCTCTAAACATCAGTCTTCCAGGCCTCCCTTTTCGAAGCTGTACTCTTTTCCATTCACATGCACTCCTGTGATCCTATCAGTCCCAAGGCTTTAAATACATCTATAAATTGAGGGCTTTCAAATTTGTATCTCTAGATCAACCTTCTCCTCTGAACTCTAGACCCATGTACAACTGTCTGCTGGATATCTCATTTTGGATGTCTAGTACGCGTCTTAGATTTAATACTAAAAACAAAGTCTTGATTATACTTTGCCACCTAAGAGCTCTCTCCTACTCCTTATTCTTTTTCATCTCATAAAACCATTTTTTTCAGTTGCCCAGGCCAGAAACCTAATGTGTCTTATTCTCTTTCATTGTACACTAAATCCATCAGTTATCCTATTGTCTCTACTTTAAAACTACTTTCATAATCTGACAAATTCTTACCAACTCCCCTGCTTTCACTATAGTCCAGGCTCTCATTCTCTCCTACAGAGACAACTTTAAACTGTATCATCTGAAAATTTGATAATTTCATCTGAATATAAACTACAGATTGAAAGTGTTGAAGGATGTAAAGGTAAGGGTAAACCTGTATACAGTCAGAAATTCCCTCTAGGAACTGCTTGAGCTTTGTTCAGCTGCCACAAGGTAATGGTTAGTTTAGTACTGTCTAGAAAGATGGCTTAGTTTTGCCAGTCTGTTCCGTTCATCTTCTAAAAGGCTAGCCCAGCTTTATTGTTCTCAGCTAGGAAGTTTTGCTTTCCTTACCACATGGAATTAAATAATCTATTAGGAAATCTAAGAAGAAACTCTGAAGTCTACAGCTTTGAGCAGGCTGGTCTCTAGTTAGCCCTCTTTTTAGCAGTGCTGTAGGCTGGATGCTTGGCACTTCTGAAAGATGTAGAGAGGAGCAACCCGCCATTTTTGTGAATGTTTTCCATAGCTTGGCATCACAATGATAAAAAGCCCAATAGCAGTTGCTACTATTTGTCAAGTACTTACATATGCCAGGCACTGTGCTTGGCACTGTACAAATCTCATTTAATATGCACAACTTTATATAACAAATGTTACCTGTTTTATAGAGGATAAAACTGTGCAGAGTGGGTATTAGTAGGTACATCTGGTGCCTCATCCAGATTCCCTTTACTGGCCTGGAATCTGTGTCAGTTGTCAATTTTTTGTCTCGGCTCCTTTTAATGCACTGTTCAATTCCAGTAGAGGCCACTAGAGGGACACTGTGGGAGGAAGGGGCTCTTCTGTCTGTTTTAGAGTGGTGTTGGAGGTTGGCTGTGTGAGTGCCAGGACATCTGGTGAAGCCTGCCCCAGCGTGGAGCCTGAAACACAGCTTCTCTGCAAGCCTGCAGCCTTAGCCTAGCCATAACCTTTCACATCTCTTTTGAAACAAAATATGAGCCCCAGCATGGCTCACACCCCACTTCCCTACTTCTAGTACCCAGACTTCCACCACACAGGCCCACAGAATCAGTTGCTGATCACATGCTGTCTGCTTGCACTCAGCACTCCAGAGGATGGTGGCCTATTACTTGCCCAGCAATCCAGCCCATCTCGGCTTGGCCAAACCAGCCTAATTCTCTGCTCTCTGGTGGGTTGAACCCAACTTTCTTCAAGTTTGTCCTTCCTTGGATTCTCTCTCTCAGCCCTATACAGTTTTTTTTTCTTTTAATCATAGTAATTATATTAATTTTTTTCTTTTAAACTTACTGTATGATTTCTATATTCAGTTTAGATCCAGACTGCTATTGGCCCATCTCATAGCTGCTATAGCATTGGCTGCTAAACTCACAGAAAGCTGCCCACTTTCTCAGGTAATTGCCCCCAGCCAGTGGGAGCTGCCTTGCCTAGGAGGTTAGCAGCCTCCCCAAATGTCCCCCATTCACCTGTTGGACACAGCAATGACTAACCCAAAAAAGCCAGCTATTTTGACTTCAGGCAGGGACACTGCTGTGGTTCAATTTGCCCTCCAGAGCTCCCCTGTAAAACAGGTCAAAGTACCAGAAACCCGTCCTTTCTCAGCTCTCTCTCGCCTTCTCATTCCCTTATAGGTTTTTCCTAAGAGTCCTCCCACAATAAATTGTATCCTCATTCCATCTCATCCCATCTCAGGCTCTGCATTTAAGTAACCTGACTTCAGACATGTACCAAAACCACAGAAGTAGAAGCTGGTAATTGGACTAGGTCTATCTGACTCTGAAGCCTGTGTTCTTAACCACTACTTTCTAATGGATGAGGAATCTCCCACCTCCATGTTCTTCCCAACCCAATATGTCTTCTGTGCAAGGCCTTGAGGATATCTGTAATTGGTCCAGAGTAAAGTTTGTGATTACTGGCTCAACAGTATTTAAGGCCTGTGCCCACTGTTTTCAGAGGTCCACAAGCCTCTCATCTGTTCTATGGAGCCTTCATACCCCCTGCTGTTATTGCCTAGGGCCTTATCTCCTCCTGTCTCTTCCCCGAAGAGTGTAGACCAACATTCTACTTGGAGCTCTACCCTCCCAGTTCCCTGAAGTGAGTCGATGTGTCTAGCTAAATCATGCTTCTCTTTTTTGGTCATATTTATTTGGGGTAGACTAGTTCTCTATGCCCGGCAAATTGTGCACTGGCATTCACGAAAGTTCATAAACTTGGGTGACAGCTTGACACTTGAATGCCATTTAGGTAAATAATAGTTTTTATTGGGGCCCATAGCAGCAGGCTTATTTATAACTCCTGCCACCACATACTAGCACTTAATGGGGTGGTTGGGAGAAGCAGTTGAAAGGCTGCTTAGGAACCTAGGGGAACTAGGAGGATCAAGACTTAGCAGAGATTGTATGTGTCAATCTTGAAAGATAATTGGACCATCACTGTGTGAGAACAGCTTGTTCCAGCCCATTCCATTTTCAGATGCTCTAACACATAGTGAAGGATTCAGCACAAGTCAACAGGTCTTGGATTTAATTGTCTCTTTTCCATGATCCCAATACATATTTCGGTTTCATGATTTATTCTTTGATCGCCACATGCAGATTCTTTTGGGTATTTCTCAGTCTATTCAGTTCTTCCAAGTTGACTCCAAATGATTTTTGTTTTCCTGTTTGGTAGTAATTACTTGATAGTTACACAACTTCTCTCCCTTCCTTAAAACAAAACAAAACAAAATGCAAACAAGTAAATAAATGACTTACTAGTAGGCTCTGCTTTTTTCAGAGAGGTGACCTATTCCCTTTCAGAAGGTGACTCCATTCCCTTCAGCATTGCCACATTTTCTTTTTAGCTGGAGAGGTACAGCTGTAGCTAATCCAGTCACAATTTTAGTTGCCCCACACTTAGATAAAATTATTAGCCATCCCTACAGGGTGTCAGCAAACTGCAAATAAAAATGTACATTTAAAGGCAGCTGAATCCAACTGGGAATTGAGAAATTAATAGAAATTTAGAATAATGAGCAAGCTTGCAATGAACCGTTTATGGGTTCAGAAACCTAGTTCCTTTGGTAATTTGAATGAGCAGTTTTGCTAATAAAGTTTGTCCGTGTTTAGTGAACCTTCTGGATCTAACCGTCATTCACAAACAACTTGAATTACACTTTCCCATCAAATTTTGCCCTTTTCCTAAGCTCGCTGACTCTTGGAGAAGATTTTATCCATTGTATATGGGGAATGGAGGGATAAAAATATAGAGCTTTCAGCACCACTGAGTCAGGCTGGCTGCAGTCTACATCAGGGATGAGGTGTGTTTATTCTATGCAGGTAACTGGATGAAATTCAAGTAGTACCACATTTATTTGAAAGGGAAGATATTCTTAGTAGAAATTCCCAGTTACAATAAACATTTCCACTCCTCTGACCACAATGGATTTTAACTTCGGGAGAATGAGCAAGTGTCACCAGCAACTTCGAAATTTTTACTATCATATAATAAATAATTCCCCATACCAGTAAAGCATGTTAGAGTTTGTCTTTATTTCTGTGCTCTTAGCCCCTTTTGTATAACTTTTCTTTCCCCAATGGAACAAAAATATATGTCCCTCAAGGAAATAGAAAGGGCTGCCTACTAACAAATATATCAGGAACCCCTTTCGCGTTCTCTGCAGTTTCCCCAGCAGTTTGAGTGCTGTTCTCAAGGAAACAGTTATCAACAGGATTGATTTTTCCATTTGACCCCTGGGATTGCAGCAGCATGGCAACTGGCCAGGTGCAGGGCACTGAGGCCTCTGGGAAGGGGGAGGACAGAGCCAGGGATCAGAGGGCCGGTGAGCAGTTTGAAGGCATGGCTTTGATACAAGTAAAGCAGAGTGATGAAGAGCTAGGTTTTCCTAAGGTTTCCACCACATTCTACCTGTGTGAGGGTAAAGAGATAGTTACCATCTCTGAGACCACTTACTCACCTTTGAATAGAGACTGATTGATTACAAATGTACCCTGTGAGGTTATGGTGAGGATTAAATGAGGGATTCATGTGAAGTGTTAGCATAGTCCCTTGTAGAAGGCTAATACTTTTGCTTGAGTACAGTTATCACCACCATTAATTCAGGAGGAGGGGATATCATCTGCCTTTGCTGAAAAGTGTTTTTTTTTAATTTATTTAGCTATATACCTTAATGAATTTCATCTTATATTTCTATGGTTTATAAAAATCTATCAAGTTTAAACTTTTAAAGTAGTGGACTGTTGTTTGTGAGCAAGTGAGCGCACATGCATATTAGTTGTAATTAACACACATTACTTTCTGGAGGCAAATATTTTAAGAGCTTGAGGTTTATCTTTACTAGATGAAGTCTTTATAGTCATTTTTATTTTTTATTTGTTCATCAAAATCTTTTTCCTGGAAAAAAACACATACTAGTTTGTTTATTTAACAAATATTTACATAATTTTTGCTAAGTACCGGGCATGTTCTAGATCTGTTCCAAATCTTAACTCAGTGAACCCTTATTTCAGCACTGAAATCAACCACATTTTACAGATGCATACATCGAGGTACAAGGCAATTATGCAAACTACTCAAGATTTTACAGGTAGTAAACTAATCCAGGCAGGTCAGCTTCAGAGTCTGTGCTTACAAGTATCAGGTTAGGCCAATCTAGCCCATTTGTATTTTTGTGGGGACTTTTGAATGACAGGAGTTGGGATTATTTAATTTGTTCTGTGTCTGTCAATATGGGATTTTTGGGTTGACAGATAGTCACCTCCTTTAATCGTTTTAGGACTGTGACATGTATCAGGGATTTCTTTTCACGAGGTCATACATATAGGGAGTTAGGGAAGGAGGGGCTGCCACAAAGAGGTGCTAAGGACGCCCTGTTAAGAACCCGTGTCACATGTATTAAGAATCCCTAGAGTTAAGTAAATTAGGCTGTTTTCTGAATAAATCTAAACAAGATCCTGAGACCTTTGGAATTCTAAATCACCTTCAGAATCTCTATTTAGTAATTCATAGCAATTTTATTCAGTACAAATAAAAGACTTCTACACTGAGACCAGGATTTTACCATTTACCTACTTAATTTGAAGGACATTTAAAACTTCACTAACTGTAACGAACCCCATGTACTTAAGAGATTTTTGTAAACTTTCTTCTGGCTCACTTATTCTTTGAAAAAAGTCGATGGACTTGTTTGTCTTCCCTTTTTAGTTATTATTTCTGATTGACAATAACATCTGATCATGATTTTAGTTTGAAAAATACCATGAGCTTTCCTTATGCACATTCTCCTACTTTTCTTCCTATGTCAGTGGCCGCTCCTTCTCACGTCCTCCTCTTTTCTGAGGCATGTTAAAGTCAAGTGCTCCAGAAATCAGCCTTTGGGTAGATCATATCACTCTTCTGCTCAAAATGCTATTCATCCAAAGTCCTGACATTAAGACACTTTATTATCTGGTCCTTTTCTCTCTCTCTGACCTACCTGCCTATTGTACTAGTTTGCTAGAGCTGCCATAACACAGTACCACAAACTGAGTGGCTTAACCAGGGGTCCCTAACCCCCAAGTCTTGGACTGATACTGGTCTGTGGCCTGTTAAGAACCAGGCTGTGTGGCAGGAGAGGGAGCGAAGCTTCGTCTGTATTTGTAGCCGCTCCCCAGCACCAGCATCACCACCTCAGCTCCACCTCAGATCATCAGCCATTAGATTCTCATAGGAGCACCGGTCCCTGGTGCCAAAAATTTTGGGGACTGTTGGCTTAACCAACAGAAGTTTATTGTTTCACAGGAGGCTAGAAGTCTGAGAACAAGGAATCAGCAGGGCTTGCTCCCTCTGAAGGTATTAGGGAAGGACAATGTGTTCCAGGCCTGTCTCCTATCTTCTGGTAGTTTCTAGACTATGGCAACATCACTCAATTTTTACATGATGCTCTCTCTGTGTGCATGTCTGTGTGTCCAAACTTTTTTTTTTTTTTATGAGGATGTTAGTGCTATCATAGTAGGGGCCTACTATACTCTAGTATGACCTCATTTTAATTAATTACACCTGCAATGGCTCTATTTCCAAATAAGGTTGCATCATGAAGGACTAGGAGTTAGGACTTCAGCATATGAATTTTGAAAAATACACTTCAAGCCATGGTACTACTATGCTTCTCCTTGCTCACTGTGGGGACATCATGCTCCCCTCTTTGCTGTTCCTTGAATACTTGGATGTGTTCCTGTCATAAGGCTTTTGCATTGCCTGTTCCCTCTGCCTGGAACGTCCCCACCCCCAGCTGTCCACATGGCTACACACTGCTCCCTTTCCAAGTGTCTTTACATGTGCCCTCTTCAGTAACACCTCCCCCAAGTCCTATTTAAAATCATACCTCCACTTCTCCTTATGCCTCTCGATATCCCTTGTCCATTGTTTTTTTTTCATAGTACTTACCACCTTCTAACATACAGTAATTAATAATTTGAATCATCTTTTTTACTTATTTACTAGTTTTGCTGTATTTGTTTGTCATCCCTCTACCCCAACAGTGGAATATAAGCCTAATGAGGGGCTCTTTGTCTGTTTTATTTTCTGGTGTACCCCAGACACCTAGAACAACAGTACTTGGGCATAATGGCAGGTCAAAAAATGTGTGTATTTCTCCCATTTTTCTTAGTGGGTTTAGTTGTAGAGATGCTTACCTTTTGTGCATTGGAGTGAGACAGGGTGGAAGGAAGGAGAACATATCTTAGACTATCTTCTTGAGCACTGTGGCATGGCTTTCCCATAGAACCTTACACCTAGATCATTTAGCCAAATGTCACTTTGGGGATGGTGGCAAATCCTAGAGGGGCTTGACATCCCTCCCTTCTGTGAGTTCGGAACATTTTCTACATATAAAATAAAACCGAACTGCTTCTGGTGAGATGGTTAGGGGCCTCATTTTACTTTTTTCCACTGTCATGTAGCACGTGGAGAATAAATCAGTGAGCCTTCTGGAAAAAACTGACAGTCGGGTTGAGAACTCGGGCGTCATGACTTTCTGTGATTTTCTGACCAGCATCAAAAAGGAAAAGGCTCCTAAAGTGACCGCAAAGTGCTCTGGGAGACATTTATTTAGCTTCACTAGAGTGGATGGGGCTTAAGTGGCCCACAGATATCACATCCAATTTTCTTAGTAATTATATCAAGGTCTCGCATGGGTTCCGAGACACTGTCAAAAGCCATTCCCAGCAGAACCACTGAGCTAGCCAACCCACTGTGCATTTCTTGGTCCACTTCTTAAAATCCATCATTTTATATTAAAATTATCTATTTGTTATGATCCTTTGTCCTCATAAATATTGTCTATTTTTTTATGAGCCTCTGTCTGTTCTCATAGAATGTGGAATTTAATGAGGGCAAACATGTTTTACCCATTGTTGGTTTTCATTCTGGTGCCTTCATAGATGCGGGCACATAGGGCCTAAAAAATGCTGCTTAAACCCCAACTGAGGTATAGGTTCAAAGTACATAGTCTCACACAGGCTATATCACCACTCAGCCTTGTCTTAGCCATTTTAGTTTATTTTCTTCTTGAACTCTTGAATGGCTTTCAAAAATAAGTGTTGAAACAACACTTTTTTCTGCCATTTTTCTGTCAGAAGTAAGATTGGTGGTTTGTAGGAGGTTTGTAGGTAGTTTGCGGAAGGATGTTTGGACATTACGAAGCCCAGGACATGAACCAGCTCAACGAGGCATCAAAAACGAACGAGATTTCATCGCAGAAGGCCTAGCCACTTAGATATGGGAAATGTGCCATTGATTTTTTCCCCTCCACACTCATTCATGGATAGCAACATTATCCATGACTGACCATAAAACAGCAGGAGTACTGGGAGGTAAAAGTTGACTGAGGCAACAAAAGTTGACTGTGTTGAAGATTTGATCCTTCAATCTACAGATAATAAACCCATCTTATTTTCAGCTACCTATAATGTCTCTTTTTTTCTCTCTATTCCTGTCAGTGCTGTCCACATGCATCCATCTAGAAGAAAATGATGGGTGTGTTTGACTCCAGAGGTGGGGATGGATTCTTTCTGAAGATGAGATTTTATCAGGAGCCTAATGAAGCTTCATTTTCAGGGCCTTTCATTGCCTTGGTAGGGGCTCCGGCATGTCCCATTAATCATTTCTGTTCATAACATTTTCTAGAGTAATATATTTTAACTACAAAAAGCTCATTGTATTGGCTCTTTGCATTCAAATTTCCCCTCTGCTGCACTTTTTTCTTCATTTGGCTGCAGGCGATCTTGGGATACAACTATAGTTGAAGTTGAACTGAAAATGCATTTTTTTATTTTAAGTTGAGCAATATATTTTTGTAAGTTTGCAGTGATTTTTAGGTATAGCTACTGCTAGTTGACCTGGGTAAGAATGAATGGTTTGCAGGAATACTCGGGCCACCCACTTCATGACTCCCAGATGTGCAGACATAGCAATGAGGGCCTGAAATCATGTCTCAGCACTAGCAGTTCCTGTGATGCCCTACATCAGAATTAGGTGAATGGGGATGAAGAAAGGGGATTGAAACAATGGAGCCAACAACTGGCCTGTAAAAAGTATCAGAAAGGCTATGTCAGGCAGTTGATTAATAAAGCCATTATGTTATTTTTCTGGATTTTATGATGTTAGTGTTTGTCAGCTTTTTAGGAATTGTTTTTTTTCTGTGTGATTATTCTTATCCTAAATGAATCTTTACTTTTTATCTTAATAATTTGTATTTTTTCTTACAAAATGTCTCCTATTAAGATGTCTAAAACTCAGATCTTCTTTGCCTCTGGCTTATTAATTCTTTGTAATTTGTTATATCTTGACAAATCTTCTGGGATTTAATGCATAAAAATTTCAAATAAGGTTTAATGTCATTTTTTTCAGTCAATATTAATAATTTCACTGCCTTCTGCAACTTCTGAAAATATGTAGATATTAAATAATTATGCTTTCTCTCACATCTGAAGGTATGAGAAAAAATAACTTTTAGCATCTCATATTTATAGACAAGTAGAATCAGACAACAAATAGATTTTCATAACCTCTTTTATGAATTACTCAGAGTTCTTATCTATCTACCTTCCAAATGGGGCTGAGTTCATCTACATAGAAAATTACATTTCTACATTAGAAAATGTTTTTTTCAATGTTTACAGATATGACAGAATTGCTAAATGCCACTTTTGCTGAATGTCTTTATTCCATATATACAATAGATACTTCAGTTAAAATAAATGTTTTGCTATAGCCAAAATATCCTCAAATTTTCTGGGAGAAAAGATGATGGTGAAATGATTAATCATTTCTACTTGAATTAAAATTAACTAATTAGAAGAGGTCAAAGCATGTGCATTTGTGTACAAAGAATAATTTTGTTTGGCATTTCCAATCATCAACATGACTGCAGTGAATGTTTCAGAAAACATCAGTAATGCCTTGTAAAACTGCATGTGGTGTGACAAATAATACCAGCTCACCCTTTAAACAAATTACACTCCAAGAAAAAAAGTGATATTCAGCTTTGATAGAAATAAGTAGTTCAGAAGAACTTTCTGGCTCAAGTGTACGCCAGCTGTAGAGCTTTCAAAACCTTTGAAAATTCAAATAAATCTACAGCAAGATCATTAGTTCCAGGGTACTTTTAAGGAAAAAAGCCTTCATGTTAGGCCTTTCTAATGAAGAAGGACCTGCATTTCCTGTCCCAAGAGATTTCCCAAGTGACTCCAGTGTGCATTACCCCATTCAAATGTAGACTTTGACCAAATCCCTGAACTTCTTTGTGTCTCAGTTCCCTCATTTTATAAACCAAAGGGTTGGGCCACATCTCCAACTCTATTTCCAGCTCTGGCACAAATATTCTGTGGTCTTTATCTCTTTCTATGTTTTAAACGGGTCAGATCCAAAAGGAGAAGAATAATAATTAGAGTATTTAGTAATTGCTCTAGGTATAATAGATGCTGTAGGAGATAAAGACACCACTGGAACCCTTAAGATTCCATTGAGTTATTGTTTGACATAAGGGCAAGAATTACTGGAGAGGATAATTGTAGCTTGAGATCAACAATACCAACATAGGGCATTAGAACAGTTACACATTATTCAGAACTTCTGTGCTGAGATCTCTACATGAGATTGAATTTGCATGTGTTCAAATTTCCCACCATTGTCCTCTGTGAACTAAGTTCATTGCAAATTAACATTTTGTCTTTTACTCATACAGTCAAGTTTTCCCTAGTTTAGCCTCTGATGAAATAGTTACCATATGTTTTGGGGCCACCTTATATTTAAAACAAATAAAAAAACTTATCTTGAAACCATTCCAATCAAATGGTCAAATTACTTATATTATTTATCTGTTTACTTCTATTTCCTCTCTTTTAAATTATTTATTTACTTATTTATAGGTTCATGCTGAGCTTGTATATTAAGTATACACAAATTAAATGTTTTTATTTGGGATTAGACTCAATACTGCTTTTCATTTGAGATCTTAAAGTTTACTGCTAAGAGCAAGTGTCTCAGCCATTTATTTACTCACATGCTAAGGTGAACCATTTTTATAACTCATCATCTTTACCTCCTAGTCTTGCTTGGCCATTTAAGAGTAGGAAAGCTCAAACTTCTGGCTCAGTTCTACAAGGGTTTTACCATTTACTTGTCATTGTCTTTTATTTGGGGAACTTTAAAAAAATAATTTCTGCCTTTTTAAAGGTTGTACTACTATTTTACTTTCTAATTTCATCCCAAATATTTTAACGTTTAATATATTTTCTGAAATAAAAAATAAGTATGCAAAGCCAGGGATAGGGAAGATGTATAGGAAGTTATTTGAAATCATATAAATCTCACTTGGTAATGCACAGAGGAATTAATAAAGCTACTTTAAGACCTGTAGTTACACATCTTTTGTTGGTATGTGATTCCTGTAGGGGTAGTGCATATCTTAAAATACCAAGCCAAGATTTCTGTTAAGATTAATTGGCATGGAGTGGTTATTTACACCCAGTGATTTCGAAGTAAACATTTTTTTTACATGAGAAATGGAGTAGCCTAACTAAAACAGGAGAACAATTTTTTTTTGGACATGAAATAAAGTCAAATTCTGACATATTTCAATGATGAATACATTATATGTTTCAACTAGAAAATATTTAACCTCATTCCAGCCATTAGGTTTTTGAACTTTTTGACAACATAATATATTAAATTCTCCTGTGGAGTCTGTGAAAAATTAGCCTAATAATGTTTATTTTGTTTACCCGAACCATACCTACTTTGAAAAGGATGAATTCTAGATAGTCTAAAAATAGTTTAAAGTAAACTATAGTAATCTGAAATGATCTAATTTTTTCTACTTCTCCAAGCTACGTATTCTCACAAAGCTGAGAGGAATTGACTTTTTTAGGGCTCACGTTTTGATTTTTTAACATAATATATCATTGATTAAAGTAAAACCAGATCTTTTGTTGTTGTACCAAAATTAGAATCACCAGTCATTCTCATAGATGTATTTTGGGTAAAGTGTTGCTGGATATTTTTCTAATGCATGCAACCATACTTAAGGCCCAGCCTCTAATAGCAAGGGGCTTAAAGCTTAAAGCGATCACAGATATATAGAACTCTAACACAAAGATGGTTTTGGAAAAATGATAGAATAGAATAAAAGACAGTTTAGCTAATGAAGAGGGAAGAGAAACAGAGGTAATCATATTCAGCAAAAGAAAAAGAAGATCTGATTGGGACATTGATGTGGTTTCAGGAATACACCAAGATGATGGTGGAGACAAAGGCAGTAGTCAGAATATGGAGAATTAAATGCCAACCTGAGGGGTTTGGACTTTATTCCCAGTCCCTGAAATCAAATGTTATCATGAAGGAAGATTCGAAGAGACATAATAGAGTTATAGAATGTCAGAAGAGCAAGGGTCCATAAAAATCCAATGCATTGTTTCCAGATAAGAAAACTGAGGCACAGAGAGGATAAGTAACTTATCAGAAGTCACATAAAATATGGAGTCAAAAACCTACCTGTTGATTCCCTGTCTAAGAAGTTTTTCCATCACATTATGCCATACTAGGATATTTAAGATCAGAGTCTTCAGCAGTTACTGCTTCTTGAATATGTAGTAGATTTATCTAGTTGTCATTGTTTTTCAATGTCTAATTTTCTCCTAAGGGCTTTGAAGAATGATAGCCTTCTTCCTGATTTCTGAATGTGGTGTGAATGTTCACTATAATAACTTGCATTTCATGCATAAATCTTATAATTCTCCTTATTATAGACTCATTGGGCTCACTGCGTGGCTTGTGGAAAGTAGTGTGTTTTATTAATGTGGACTTGACAGTTCCCTGTAACTCTTATATTCTAGAACAGGCTTTCTCATCTATTCTGGGAGTCCTTCTTTTTCTTGTGCTCCCGCATTCATAGATGTCTAATTTGGACAATATTTATGTCCATGAGAGAGGAGTAAAGTGAGCTCAGAAATTGTATGTATATGTTTAAAATAATTATGAATGTTATTTTCTCCCATAAAATATTTTGGCTGGTGTGTTAGGTTAGGTGACATACAAGCCAGTGATTTTAAGTTAGTCTTACTATTTGTATATTTATAGGTGTTTATTATGAATTTGATGCCTATGAAAAGGATATCATGACTAAACCACATTGTCAGGAATTGCAAATATATATTTTTAAATAATCCTTTTGATTCAAAATTTTTCTTTACCATATGGAGCTTCCTCCAGTCTTGAATATTCCAATAGCATAAATATCAAACACTTATCTTCTAAGACATAACTTGAAAAATGTTTATGGCTTTCATATTGGGAGTACAGATTTTGTTGAGCATTGCTTCAATTATTAGTCATGTTGGCATGATAGCTTGGGAAAGAGTTTATACTATATTTATTTTATAAAATGTTTGTATATATTTGATATATTTGTGTCTGTGTAAAATTTTTCATCGTGAGTCCTGCAAGATGTTATTTTCATCAGAAATAGTTGAAATACTCAGAGACTTTTTTTACCTCGAAATTTACAAGGGCCTGCTGGGTATTTTGTAGAGAAC